>JARHVA010008108.1:0-60000 GCA_037957365.1 Torreya grandis
GAATGAAGTATATAATAGTTACTAAAGTTCCACTAAATAATTAGAAAGTATAAGGGAGTTTTTTAGAGAATTAGGTAGAGGTCTTAGGAAAATAATACTTTCAAATATAAAGAAGAATAGATAAAGGATGGATTTGAACAATGGTTAAATAATAAAAATATTATAAAAATAAGGAAACTCAAGTAGTAATTCAAGAATGATTATTTTTATAATTTTAATTGTAGTAGTGCAACACATAATCCAACATGATGAAGATGAAGTAGTAATGTAATGTTATATTGAAATGTATTATCCATAAAATATATAAACATGAATGAATAATGTAAAAAAGTAATAAAACTATACAAGATAAGTAATGAAAATACCAACTTAAGATTACTTGTTTTGTTGAGGAAGAAATTGAAATTTTAAAAACAAATGTTAAAATTAGTGAAAAATATAAATTTGATGAAAATTTTAACTCAATATTTCAAATAATGGAATAAAACAAGAATGATAAAAATTGGGTATTAATGGGAATATTTATAAGTGTGGGACTGAATTATAGTCTGTAACACAACCTCTAGGACTTTAAAAGTTGGCTCTTCATTATAAGTGGGGGGATGAAAAGGGACAAGAAGGAAATGCAAATAAAATGGAAAGAACACTAACTAAGGTGAACACTAACTAAGGTGATGCACCAAGAGATTCAAAGTATTAACCTATAATTACATAAAATAGATTGAGCCCCTTAAACACTAATAGACCATAAAATATCATAAAACATGAATTAAGATCTATAATTAAAGCAAAGATCAATATTATAGAAGAAAAAGAAAAATAAGTAACAAAATAAAATAAATCTTCACTCAAAATGACAGAACACCACATCATCTTCATTGTAGGTGGAGAATAAAATACAAAAATGCCTCAAAGGCATATACAAGATGTCTAGTCACATCTATGAAGCGCACCTTTTAAAGTCATATAATGAAAAAATTCTAACTAATACTATTCCTATTCTATTATAACTGGTTGTCTACAAAAATAGAAAATATAAGAAAAAATGATAACTAGCCCCTCTTATAAAAGGGATGATCTTAGAATATATAGGTGATATGGCTTGTCATGAGAATGACACCTAGAAATCCTAAGCACTCATACTAATGATGATGTCATTGCAATTGAATGAGGGGTCTCAAGTTCATGAGTGTATTTAAATCTCTAAATCCTAAATATGGTTGTAACTACACTATATTTTTATGGGACATGATGCTCAAGGAAGAGCATAGTGATGTCATGTGTCAATCTCTCAAACTACTTTTATTATGTCATTAGATGTGAGGATCCATTTACCTTATCTAATGGTGTAGCTCCTAACTCTAATAGGAAAACCCCTAACCATCGACAAGCATCATGGTGCCACATGGAAAGACTCGCCTCTTCTCCATTATAACCACATGGTGGGTCCACATTTTTTTTCTCTAAATAATGGCATTGCCCAAAGGCCTGACAAAAATAAAATGCCTTTGATAAGAATTAAGATGCCAATGTTAAATAGATGCTTTTTACTAAGGAATTTGGGCACTTTTTCACAAAAAAATAGCATGAGGGCACCGCATGTCAAAATCATGTCTACCTTGATGACTCCTTAATGAGCCCCACCCATCATCACATTGACCAATGGTGCTACTCTGATGATTGACCCAAAAAAACTAGCTTTAAGGAGTATTGGGTTGCCATATATTGAGATGACACTCCATCAAAGGGAAACTAAGAGTCTCTTCAACATAAAAAATCATTTGGATGCCACATGGAAGAAGCAGAAGGATGTTGACACTTAGTCAAAATTGTAAAAAGGACCCTGAGAAAGAGAGAAGCCAAAAGAAGAATTACTGGATGTGGTCAAGTGAGTCTAGGACCAAACATGAACTACTCCAAAATAACACAAGGTGGATTTTGATCCATAATTCATGGTGACTCATAGGGGTGTTCACTTATGGATGAGAGAACCCTAAAACTCTATTTTGTAGACCAATCAAGGCAAAATTTTCAAAATAAGAGGAAGGTTTGTAACTTATAATTTTTTATAGGGCCAGCTATAAAGGCACCAACTTTTCCTCCTTATGTTAGGCCTTCCTCTTTAAAATCCTCAAAGGCTCTATCTAGATCAATAATCTCCTTGAAGGAGATGCACCCCAAGCCTTGAACTACTACTAGAAATTAGAACTCCAATTGGGTGATTGGTTGCAATATCCTCTCCACTTTAGAAACACCAAGTGATAGACTGAGAGTCATAAAAATGATTTGGTCATTCTATTTCTACTCTAGCATCACATTTAATTTGGTCCTTTGGAAGGAGTTGTTGTTTGCCAAGAATAGGGAGGGGAGTCCTAATTGGACTAGTTGCTCAATATTCCCCCACGTGTCTTGGACAACATTTTCTAAGGCAATCAGGAATGTCTTGCATTTGGTCATTGCCTTGTTATAGCCTGAGAATTCATTGAATATTATCACCACTTACCTTCAATTCACACACCCTGATGCTTGTAATTTATCATTCAAGTGTTTTAAATATTTTGGCTGAGGAGCTATGAATCCAAGACCTTGGGTGACATGAAGGTAATGATTTGGTCTACAAAAGCACTCACTTTAGAGATTAGATTCTATGAATTTGTAATAAAGGTAAGGTCTAGATTTAGGTTTATGGTCATGCCCTTGATCCTTTCCTAGTAAGATTTATATATTTGTTAGATCATGGGGAGGATTTTTGTAGTCTGTGAGTAGGTGGTAAGATCATTCTTTAGCTTCTTAATTTCCTAGTCCTTAACCAAGGATTTTTGTTGTGATTGCTACTATAATTATTGAAAATCCTAATTAGAATCAAAGATATGTTGATGGGTCTATGCCAATTAACTCTCTCTCTCTCTCTCTCTCTCTCTCTCTCTCCTCCTCTCTCTCTCTCTCTCTCTCTCTCTCTCTCTCTCTCTCTCTCTCTCTCTCTCTCTCTCTCTCCCCTTGATATTACTAACTTAGACTCATTTTTGAATCATTCTTTTCCCTGAGTTTGGTATCCATCCCAACATCTATTTGTTCTTCTATTATATTTATATGTATTATTTACTCTTTGTTATTTCCTCTTATAATCCATCCAATTATGAAAATATTTTCTTTTGGATTCATGTTATAAAAATATTCTATTATTCTATTATGTATTCTAGTTTTTCTTCTCCATATTTTCCCATACTACTCATATGCCTCTTCTATTGTGGGTCAAAATTATTTCCATTGCTTGGTCTTATGTGCCCAAGTTTTTGAATAGTTTAGGTATTCACATTAGTGTGGGTAACCCTGATATTACTTTTTGCATATCATTCATGAAATTTTGTGGTGTGTGGTATAGTATATGTTCTATCATATTTATCTAGTTGGCTTCCTTTGCACCTTTCAGTGGTACTAATGCTATTTTTTATTAGAGGGATATCATCCTAATTTTCAATATGGGGATATTCACTAGTAGAGATGATATTGGTATATTATATTTTCATCTTAATACTTAATATCCTATCTTATCTTTATTTCATTTGTATTTCCCTTATATTCTCTAATCCAACTCTCACTTCCTTAGAATATTTTCCCATCTCCTCATTTACCATGTTTTTATTCTATAATTATCTTACTAGTATCCTTCTCTCTATGTCATAAATAATATATATGTAAGTTGATATTTATCCTTATATCCACCTACATATCATTTTACTAACCCCAATAATTTAAACCAAGTATTATGATAAGTAAAATCTTTTTAGGATCCCCATTCTTTCCAACACACCATCACTTAGGTGTTTTATCCCTGAAGGAAATGTTTTAACTATTTTACCAACCCTTTGTCCACAAAATATCATGAATTAAGAGTGGTAACCTATTTAAAAACATTTCCCTTATACATTATATATATTCAAATTTCATTGTCATCAAAGTTTCTCAAACATTGAATGACCCAAACAATCATGAATGAATGAAGTATAGTCTCAAACTAATAGTTAATTACTTGGGTCAAATGTGTGTTAATGTTTTTCAAGACTTTAAAATTTTCCATATTAAAATTAATTGGTTTATTTATCTAAATTATTATTAATCCTATATGTTTATCTAGTATTAAGATATGAGGCAACAAGATCTCCATAAAGGTGACCTAAAATTCTTCCTCGTGTGATTTGAAGAAGGATAACTTTACTTCAGGAAATGACACCTTTTTTTAGTTTAAGAGTGTATTTTTTCCCACCACTCTTAGATTTATATCAATTATGGATTACATAATTCTAGTGGATACCTTCATTTGTACATTATATAACTATATTCCATTTAGCACTGCTAAATGTTGACATAAAATTTGTAACTTTGGTTATAAATAGTTATGCAATTCAAGTGAATTATAGTTAGATATAATGTAGTATAGTGGTTAGTATCATGTGGACTTAGTTATAATTTTAATTAATAAAATAAAAATAAGTAGGTTTACATATTAATAGTATATAATACACAGTTATCTCTTAATACAACTCTTTTTATTTGTATAAATATACTTAAAATAGTATTTAGAATTTCGTATATCTATTTAATCTATACCTATATTTTATTTACTAATTTATAACTCTTATCCAAGATATTAAAAGTAATTTTCTTATCTCATTCTTAATAAACATCTTCATTTATCTTTGTTCTATATCACCTCTCAGTCCTATAAATCATATTACAACATAACAGTATAAATACTGACTAGATACCTATTACAGCTCAATGGTGATGTCTTTGTAAGACATGAATTTTATTCATACTTATTGTATTGAGTTAATAAAGTTCACTAAACCATATCAAATTTCCCAATTTGGTATAATCATTTGTCACATCATCTTGGATATGTATTCTACTACTGTAGTAGAGCTAGAAGCTCTATATTTATTCTATGTTCAACTTAAACAGAATTTAATAATCCTAAAAACATTGAGTATTGTACATATTGAGCATTCAAATATTTATATTTTTACACCTATAAATTCACATAAACATTTATTTGTTTTTATAAAAAATAGAGTCAAAAAATTTATTTGGTAATGTTGGTGCATTTATTTGATTTATTGCATTTAATTGTATTTATTATTTAGATTGGTACACTAATTACTTATTGTAATTAGTTTATTAAATTGATAAATAATTTGCACCAGATAGGATAAGATTGCTTAGCTAATAGTCAACTTAGACACCTATCTTATTACAGTGGAGTTCCACTCTACTATTCAGGGTAAGATATGATAAGATTGCTTAAGTAGTAAACTTGTGTTGATCATTTACATAAGTTGGACACCTATCTTGTTAGTGTGGATTTTTGCTCCACTATTCTTGTAGTCAGATATTAATTGAACTACATGTGTTGTGTAAGTTCCCTGATCTTTATCTTACACACCTTGCTCTATATAAGTAATGACTATTTGTGTATTCTATAAGAGATTAATATTGAATTATCAGAGTAATTCATCATATTTGAGTTATTTATTTATTTATTTATTTATGTTATTGTCTAAAATATATAGTTATTGTTTATTACTATTACTATTACTATTTTATCTCTTCTTTATGCTTTCTATTAGATTCATTGGATCATGTAGCTAGTTTTAACATGGTACTAGAGCAATCTTAAATCTATAAATTGATAAATATTCAAAAGAAAAATACTTAGATATAGGATCAATTTTTTTATTTTGTATACATGCACAAATTAGAGATTTTTGGAGAATTTTTGAGCTCATCATTGAGTTTAGATTGCCTGACATAGTCAAAATCATCTATAATTTTATCCAAATTAGGTACAGGAGGTAAAATTGGCAAGGGTTTGATCTAGAAGCACCACATTTAATTATGATAGGTACCTAAATTTCAAAGCATTTCTGAGCAAAATGGACCTCATAATTGTGTTTGGAAGGCATCAAAACCTATATAAAATTTGTCCAATTTGGACACAGTCACCTAGAAGGCAAAAATTGTTTTGCTCCCATGTATGGTCGTACGGATTGTGTGAACAATTTTTTTTTGGTAGGCCTCATGGATCAGTAGGCAAATTTTAAAGGGAAAATTTAGGATCCCACCATTTTAACACTAAGAGGTATTTTTAAGTGATTTTTTAAAAAAATAGCTTAAAATTTCATGCTCTTCATTACTATACTTTTAAGTTTTTTTTATTTATCTATTTTTTTTAAAAATTTAGGTTTTTCTATAGAATCTCTTGTTCATCCTCATTTATGTAGCTTTAGAGGCTCATAAATATCACATATGACCTTGTATTGAGGTCCTATTTGTTTTGAAAGTTAATATTTTTTTGAGCACAATGAATTCGTGTAGAAAGTTTTGTAATAAAGTGCATATTTTTTGTACTTTTAGACTAGAGGGCCTAATTGAGATTTTTGTAAACTAGAAAAATTATAATCTAGCCTTGTAATTGCACTCAGTTATAAAGTGCCAAAAAATAATTGCACGGTGGGATAAAACTAAGTAATTCAAGGGGGTTTTGTAGTGTGTTTTGTATTTTGATTTCTGATTTATGATGGTTTATTTCCAATTACATCATGGGGAATCCTAAGTTACTACTATTAATAACATATAACTATAATACATGGAAAAAAATTCTTGGAATGTATTAATGATGCTATGATATATGCCTTACATAAAAACTCTTCTTACTCCACCTATTGATGCAAAAGAGTTACAACACTTTATCTTTGAAAATACTAAGGTAATTGGATGCATTCGGTCATACATGTATTTAGAATTGAATTTCCATCTTGAAAAATGTATAAGTCCAAAAGAGGCTTGGGACAAATTAGCATCATTATTTGGTAAAATAGATGAGGTTCGTGATTACCAAAGTGACAATGAACTCATTAGTTTAGATCATAAAAATTATACAATAATACAAGAATACATCACTAAAGTCATAGATCTTAGAGCACAATTTTCTGAATTTAAAATTGATAAAAAGGATATTCAGTTGATTTTTAGTTCCTTACACAAATTAGGTCCTAAATATTCATATTTTGTCTCTAGATTTTAGACTCATAGGATCACATTGGGCACATCTTATCAAATTCCCACCATTGATATATTTTCTAAGATTTTAATGGTTGAAGAAGAAAAGTTAATAGCTATGCATCTAATCGAGTCATCCAAATCTCAAGGTCTAGTTGCAAGTCAACCTTAGAATAAGCAAGTTTCAACATCAACATCAACTATAGGTTCAAGTAAAAAGAAATAGAATAATTAAAGTAAGTCATAGAAAGATAATAATAAAGGGAAATAATCTTCCTCACAAGGATATTGTAAATCCACCAATAAGAAAGGGAATTCAAAAACAAAGATTGACACTCATTTCTCTTATTGTAAAAAGGGGTTTCATAGTGAATAAGATTATTAGAAGAAAGAGATTAATGACCTTAAGGGTCTTCTCAAAAAGAATAACATCAATCAATCAAAGGATTCTTCCATTTCTTAAAATTCATGGAAAGGGAAAGCTACAACACTAGTTGCACTAGAAAATTCTCCCAAGTCATGCATACTTGACTCAAGTGCTTCACAACATATGGTTTCTGATCAAGAATAATTTTTTGAATTAGAACCAAGTTCCTTTCCCCATATTCTCATAGGTGATAATTATAAGGTAGATGTCATAGGAAAAGGTACAATTAATTTTGATAGTGGTGTATTTGAGGATGTCCTTTATGTTCCAAAATTATCAACTAGCCTTCTTTTTGTCTAACAAATCACCCACTTTGATACTGGTAGGAAAGTTGAGTTCACACTTGATTTTATTTCAATCAAAAAATTAGAGGATAATGCCTTATTTATAGTGGGAAAAGTTTAAAACCATACTCATCTTTATTAATTATCACATTTTATTCCTCAGTCATCCTCTATAGCTTTTCTCTCACACACTGATTATGTCATTTGAACTACTACTATTTACAATATCTTAGTCAATAGGAGATGGTCACAAGACTTTTATAGATTCAATTTTTAGGGGGTGTATGTCATGGTTATACCTTAGGAAAACATCTAGAGGATAATTTTGATAAAGGTAAGGCTTGAATAACTAAAAAAGTCCTCAAACTTGTTCATATTGATTTAGTGGGTCCATTACCTACTTTGTCTTTTAGTAAAACCTGTTATGATCTCACATTTATTGATTACTATTCTATATATACTTGGGTTTATTTTTTGAAATTTAATATTGAAGTATTTGATATATTTATAGAGTTCAAAGCTCTAGTAGATAAATAATCTAGGAAGCATGTCAAGATCCTCCACATAGATGATGCGAGGGAATATGTGAATAACAAGTTTGAACAATTCTGTGTTCTTAAAGGAATTGATCTTCAACATTTAGTTGCATACACACATTATAAAAATAGTATAACAAAGAGGAAAAAAAAATTCTTAAAAGAGATGGAAAGTTGTATGATTCATGCAAAATAGTTAGTACTTGAGTACTAGGTGGAAGTGATAAATTATGTTGTATATATATAGAATAGAGTTCCTCACAAAGTTTTATAGTGGATAACACCTCTTGAAGCTTGGTGTAATAGAAAGTGAGATGTACATCATTTTAGAGTCTTTAGTAGTCTAGCATGGGCTCACATACCTTCAGACAAGCACTATGCTTTAGAACAGTAAAGCCAGACTTGCATATTTGTGGGATATCCTAATGGTGTTAAGGGATGTCAGCTCATTGATCTAGATTCACATGAGCTTATTATAGAGAGAAGTGTTTACTTTGAAGAAAGTATTTCAAACTTGTCTTTTAAAATTTCTCATTCTTCTTCCTTAGAAGAATTAGATAATAGTGATTATGAGGTAATACTTCCCCAATAGGGTTTAGTAGGTCATGTTCCTCCTCCTCCTCCTCCTCTAGATCCTCACCTATTAATGCCTTTATGGGATAGATAGACTTTGGTGGATATAAACCCTCTTGTTAGGGATCCATTAGATAGAAGGATAACATGGTCACAACATGATCTTCCACATTCTTAATTTTCCATAACTTTCAATCCATAGTCTTTTCAAGAAGCCACATGAATAGTTGAGTGGGATTTAGTGATGGAAGAAGAGTATGACTTATTGATTAGGAACAACACTTAGGATCTTGTTCCTCTTCATAAGGGAAGAAAATTAGTATGATGTAGGTGGATATATCAAACTAAGTTTATAGTGGATGGAAATATTGATAAGTATAAAGCACAATTAGTCACCAAAGGTTTTTCCCAAGTGGAAGGCATTAAATATATAGAAAAGTTTTCACCTATTTCTAAGATAAATTCCATTCAATTGATACTAGATATTAGTGAAGCTCATAATTGGAATGTACATCAGATGGATGTGAAGAGTACATTCATTCATGGGGATCTTCATGAGGATATATATATGGAGTAACCAAAGGGCTTCATTTAGGATTCTTCATTGATGTGCCACTTATATAAGTCTCTCTATGGTCTGAAACAAGCCCCCAAGGCTTGGTATTCCAAGATGGACTCATTTATTCTTTGAGTTGGGTTCTCAAGATGTCACTCAAATATGAATGTCTATATTCTATGGTAGGAAGATTCACTATTATACTTAGTTATCTATATTGATGATCTCATTATTAAAGTGAACACAATATTCATCATTAGCAGTGTTAAGACTACACTTCATGATATGTTTTCTATGATAGACATGGGCTTGGTTCACTATTTTATCAAGATTCAAATAACATACTCTTATTTTGGGATTACACTTTTACAACCTAATTATGCCATGGACTTGTTAGCTCAATTTCACATGGTTTACTATAGGCCTCAACTAACTCCTTTCTTATATGGAGTTAGACTTGAGGTTCATTATTCCACTCCCTTGGTTGATGCCACATTATATCACCAGTTTGTAATTAGCCTCATCTATCTAACTCATACATGGCTTGACATTTCATATGTATTTGACATGGTTTCATGATTTATGGAGACACCACATGAGCTTCATTAGAGATCTACTAATTGCATTTTGAGCTACATTTAGGGCACTATCAGATATGGAATTTACTATTTAGAAAGTACAAGTTTAGACTTGGTGGGATACATAGATTATGATTGGGTTAGTGATTATGATAATCTTAAGTTCAATTCTAGTTATAGATTTCACTTCAAATCTAGCCCCATTTATTGATAGAGCAAAAAATAGAATGGTATTTCTCTTTCATAAATAGAGGATAAGTATCATGGGATTATTAATGCCACTACTAAGGCTATTTGGCTTTAGAATATTCTCACTGATATTGGTGTTCTATTTCATAAGCCATCAATCATCTACTATGACAACTAGAGCACTATCCATACCTTAAAGAATCTAGTTCATCATTAAAAAACCAAACACATAGAGATTCATATGCACTTTATCAGGGAGTTGATTCAGGTGGAGATCATTGATCTTCAATATTATCCTATGGAGGAGTAGACTATAGATATTTTCACCAAAATTTTCACTAAAAGTATCTTTAGTTATGATCTCTTTTTGGGGTACGGGACATTAGTTCTTCAAGGGACATTAGTTCTTCAGGGGGGTCTCTTAGACCTTCATTTTGAGGAGGATTTTTTTTCCTTTAGGTTTTTTCCTTTCCTCTTCTATTTGTATTAGATTACCTAATATGGCTACACATTTTTGGGTCTCTTATTTGCATATCCCTACCTAAGATTCACTTATGGGGGTGGGTGGTGTTGGTGTATTTATTTTCTTTATTACATTTACTTGTATTTATTATTTAGATTGATGCACTAATTACTTATTGTAGTTAGTTTATTATATTTATTAATAATTTTAACCAGATAGGATAAGCTTGCTTATCTAGTATTTAACTTAGATACCTATCTTGTTATAATAGAGTTCTAATCCACTATTCAGGGTAAGATACAATAAGATTGCTTAACTAGTAGTCAACTTGTGTTAATCATTTACATAAGTTAGAAACCTATCTTGTTAGTGTGGAGTTTCACTCCACTATTCTTGTATTTAGATATTAGTTGAACTAAATATGTTGTGTGAGTTCCCTAATCTTTATCTTGCATACTCTTCTCTATATAAGCAATGGATATTTGTGCATTCTATATGAGATTAATATTGAATTATCAGAGCAATTAATCATATTTGAGTTATTTATTCATTTATATTATTGTCTCAGATATATAGTTATTATTTATTACTATTACTATTTTATCTCTTATTTATGCTTTCTATTAGATTCATTAGATCATAAAGCTAATTCTAATAGTTAAAGTACTTAGTGGAAGTAATAATGAAGACATGGTCATCTTGTAAACAAAGTAACTTTTTGATGAGATCTAATCCCCACATGGAGAATGTAAATGGATAGTCAAGGGTCTAAATATTTAAAAAAGGAGAATGAATAATATGATCATGAAGTTTGAAAGGATTAAACTTATTTTTAAAAGTGATGGCATCATTTTCAAGGATAGGCCAATAGTATCCCATACATAGGTGTTTATGGGATGCAACATGTCCACTAAAATTTCCACCACAAATTCCTTGATGTTTACTCAATAATATAAATAAATTATTCTTAAGTAACACAAAAAAGTAGGGTTCCTTCGACATTACATTAGTAAAGTATACTATGTCTAAGAACAAATTAAGGGCATGCTTACATAGTCTAGTCTTCTCATGGGAATTAATATCAAGAGGATAAGTATTATGTTAAAATAAATAGAATAAAATAAGATGATCATAATTTAGTGTTAAGGAACACATATACTTGCTCATGTGGATGTAAAACTATGTATCATGTAGTTCTTGATGAGGTAAGTGATTCTACTAGAGAGGTTTTATTTCATGGGATTGAATGAATAGTTAAAGACATAAAATACATATCAAGAGTAGTATAAAACTTATGATATGATTTAAGTTTTTAACTTTTACATTCATGAAAACCACTGATTTGGCAAAATGTAAGCTAAAAATCACCTAAATAATGAAACTAGGAGATGTATAGATTGATGGTTATTTGCATCTCAAGGATGATAAACTCATATTCATCCATGGTATTAGTAAAACTTAAGGTCAATTTAAAATGTAAATGAATAATTTTTCATAAATATCAACAAGGACACATACTTATCAAAGTGGAGTGTCCAAGTATCCTTATACAAATCAATGGTGACCTATGCTAGTTCATATAAGGTAGTTTTAGTAGATGTTTTATAATTAAATAATAAAATTTTAGGTCCTTTGATGGCATGTGACTTGAGATTGGATTTAAAATCATGGAAGTATTATTTGAGGTAAATAACTTAATCAATACCATAGATCAATATGACATCTTATTATATAAATGTATAAGTTCAAAAAACATTTATTAGTGATAACTTGACCTTTGACTTTTTTGAGTAACAATCATAATGTAAAATTCCATCAAGAGTATCCTCCACTTTCAAATTCCATATCTAAGAAATAAATTATTATATAATAAATGGAAAAGAGGGATATAATGAACTATGACATAAGTGGTCTAATAAATCATTTAATGCCAATTTTTTAGTATAAAAATATATTTCAAGATAGTCACACTCCACGTTAGTGTAGCAAGTCACATAATCTATCAAATAATGAATACTATAGTAAATAAAATATTCTTTGATGGATTTATCTACAGTGTAAATAATATTTTAATTAATATAGGGGTAGATGATGTGTACAAGATGAGAGAGAAGTTTATATAAGGTGGCTATAAAGTAGGAGGTCAAAGTATAGATTTATTCATGTTGTCAAAGGATTATTTAAAAGTATCATTCTAGTCAATATTGACACCTTTCTTGAGAAGGTAATTTACTAAATGTGTATGATACACCAACTCAAAAATAAATGTGGATTGCCCCAAATTTCCCAAGATAAGTGCATATATTGGGAATTAATTGAGGTATAGGCATGTCAATAATAGATTTGATCTTATAAAGATCCACATAAATCCCTCATAGTGATAAAAATAATCCTAGAATCTTTACAAAGATGACACAAAACAAAAACTTGTTATAATTTAGCTTGACTTTGTATTTAATTAGGTAGTCAAAGATGATAATTAAGTCATGAATATTCTTTTATCAATGATTGAATTTGGATATAAGGTATCCACATAAGTTTCAACTATTTTATGAATGAGATAGTGAAAATTTTGGGTCATTTTACATTAGTAAGTTACCCAAATGTTTTAAGGACAAAAGGAATCTTAATGTAAAAATATCTTCCCCACTCGGTAGTAAAGGTAGTCTTATGTTAATCATTAGAGGTGATGTGAACCTTATTGTACCCTCAAAAAACATTAATGAGGTAAATTATATCATAACCAGTTGTGGAATAAATCATGGAATCTATGGAAGGTAGATTACAATTTTATTTAGGGCATGCTACATTAAGATCATGAAAGTCAATACAAATGAGATTGACCATAAAGACTTTCTTTTGACTGATCATTATGCTAGAGACCCATTCAAATTAATTTATAAGTTTGAAAAACTTAGCATCTAGGAGATTGATTACTTCCTTTTGACAAATATTAAAAACCTTAGGGAGGAACTTACATTAATTTTGGAAAATAGGTTTCACATATGGATAGGTAGATATGTTATGGAACATGATTCTAGGGTCTATAATAGACATATATTAATATGAAAATGAAAATTAAAAATATTCACTAGATTTGTCAAGGAATAAGATAAAGATTTCCTCCTCTTTAGGGTAAATTTTTTAAAGACAAGGACAAATTAAGGATTTTTGGATTTACTGAAGTCTATAGCTTGAGTTTCCTTGATAAGAATTGAATTTATATCTTAGAAATGATATGATTTTGGTGAAATATTGGAAAGGGGATGAGGTTTAAGATCAACCTAAGTAACATAATTAATGAAGCAAGGATAATATTTCTTAAAATTTCTAAGTTTGTGATGTTGGCATGAAAGTTGAGATTATATTACATGAAGGAGTTATAAAATTGCTTTGTCACTAATAATAATAGGTAATGGGTTATAATTATAAACATTGACCTAAAAATCAATAGTTTTATTACCTTTTATGTCAAATAATAATTATATATATCTCAAAAATATAAATTTGGCATCTAGGGTAATTTTATGATCTTTGGGATATGTATTTTATTTTTCCCATATGGATCATACTAGATGATATTGTTTGTTAAAATTGAACTAGTTTACACTATATCAAGATGGTTGATAGATGTATGGATTTAATTATATCATGTTGGCTAATACTATTGGCTAAAGTATAAGTATAAATTTTTATATAATAAGAATCAAAATCAATAGGTATCAACATTTTATTGGCACTACTAGTATCATGGCCAATACCATTGGACAAATATTAGGATACTAATAAAATTTAATCTACACTCTATATTGGTTGGATAAAACATTTTAAGGATAATACCTTAACTATATTATTAATATATAGTGAATGATAAAAAATATAGTTAAAAATATCTATTCTATTTTTAATTATATTAGATATGCCGATATAGTCAGAATGAAGAAAATATTTCTATATTGTATTGGGATGGCCAATACAATCAGAAGGACAATTTTGTTTTATATGGTATTAGGTTAGTTAATATAATCAATAATTTTGGTAAAATTATAAATATGTTGAAAAACCCATAGACTGTTCACTAATGGTGAGTAAATAGGGGGAACATAATCTTCAAGTGGAAATTAATCCTCTTCATCACTAAAATCAAAAATGAAAAATATGGACTAATTGGACATCTCAATTAAATTCATGAATCCAAGTAAGAGATTAATGGAAATGAAGCACATCAAGTTCCTTGATTTAGAATTGTAAATTATGTAAATAATATCATATGATTGATAAATATTACAAGTGTGCATAAGATGTTGAGAATTTTTATTATAAGTGTACTTATAAGATATACCAATTTGATCGAAGGTATGTGGGGAAACTAATAGGTGATCCTAAAATAGTTTGGCCACCCCAAGTTCATTTCATGGGAAATAATCTTATGTATAGTAAGATTCACTATAATTACAAGGAGGTTGTCTCTCAATGTCATCATCATGTAAAGTAAGGGTCCTATCTCATGGAAAGAGCGAATGGGGGAGACATTATGATATGTAATGAGTCATTCTAGTAGTGTTAAAATTGATTTTAATTTCATTAGTGTTTTCATCATCATAGTCAATGAGAGTGACTTGAAAATAAAGATGAATTTTGACAAACATAGGAATAGGGGGACTATTAATGTTAGGAATATCAATATTAAATATTGAGACTTAGGATTAGGTGATTATAATATGAGGAATAGTCAATATGCATTATTATGCTTCATATTTATAATTCTTAACATCGTGATTTTATTTAATGCATTAAATACCAAATGAAGGTTAGAAATCATGCATGGATCCCAAGGATGACCTAAAAAGATATTATAATATTGGAAAATCTAAGACTATAATCTTGGTGCACACTATTTTTGGTCTAGTAGTAAGAGGGACAAAAATACAACCAAGATGCTTTTGGTTTGTCTTGTAAAATACATAACATGTAATATTTATTTTATTTGATTAAGTAAATGGAGATAACATTTATTATAGTACCTTCATCCACTACTATTCTCCTTATGAGTGTGTCATTGATTATGATAATAATAAATATAGTGGATCATCAACTTGAAAAATAACTTCACAATTTATCATGTCATTCTCAAGAAATTCTATGGAAATTTTATCAGAAGGTGGAAGATGAGATTTAGTTTCAATGAAATGAAATTATATAGGTGGGGAAATTCAATAGGTTGATAATATGGTTCAAGCTTACTAGGTGGGTATTCCTCTATGTATTGAAATTATTACATGAGAAATTTATGATGATATGGTGATGTTCTCATGAGTTCTATAAAAGAAATATTACAAGGAATGGAATTAAGATCATCCAGGAAGATACAATGTGATTTTGTATTAATACCATAATGACACTTAGGTTGATTTGGAAGTTTGAATTAGGAAGTAATATAGTAAAGGTATTTGACATGTTAGGTTGAGACTTTGGTGGTGGAGTAGGCTCTTCACTAGGTGGAAATAAAAAATGAGAAGTAAGAGTGGTAGTCATATTTTTAAGAATCATTTAATTATGGGAAGGCTTCTTATTCCTTGTAATAAGATCATTTTTAATGGGCTTATGATGGTAGTTAACCTTGGCTACATTCACATATTGAGAACTAGTGTAATAATGATCATAATCAACAACAATATCATAAATATATATTTTAGAATGTTGTGAAATGGGGTTAGACTTTTGAGGGGGATTTTGGGATTTTTGAGACTTATAGTATTATATGTATTTATTTTTAGAGGATTTTAGATATTATTTATCACATTATTAATTAATAAAACCATGATTGAAGACATTCCCTAAGATGAGATCCAAAATAAATTTATTAAATGCATGACATTCTTATGAGAGTGACTAATGTCGACATAAAACCAAAAACATTGGTTTAGATAATTTAATGGTGATTGGGAAGAAGCATGAATATAAGGCCACTACGGTAATATTAACTTCTTAAGTTACAAAAACTCAAGGGCAGGATGGCTGGGATTTGATGATTTTGATTGGAGGCTCTTAATTTGGGTTGGGGAGACTTACTTTGAGGAAACTTGTAATTGATTTTACTTGTTCAAATTTGAAAATATTCCATTTTAGTGTATTGATATTGTTGAAATTGCATCACAAGGAAATATTGTGCTTTTTATTAATTGAATACCTCTTCTAAATTCTAAGGAGAGAAGATCCTAACTTTGTATTAAAGAGGAGACATTAAAGTAGTAATAAAGTGTCTAAATATTTTTTTATCACTCATGTTATGTTCCTATTTATGAGATAAATATTTACATCATTCGATGAAATGAAGGGAAAATTCCTTAGGAAATTACTTATCCTTAATTAATTTACTAAGGATATTCTTCGGAAGATGATTATGTTGTAATTCCTTATCTAAATAATTTTCTAGATCCTTTAGTTTTATAATGGAATGACTAAGAAGTTGATTATACCATTCTAACACATCTCCAACAAATGTTTTTTCTATAATTTTGGTAGTGGAATAGGTTTTGGTTTGAGTCCATTCCTCATATAGACTACCAAAGTCTTTAATATGGATGCATAATCAATAGTTTCATCATATGTGATGGTTGAATTTTTTCCCAATACTAATAGATGTAATGAAGGGAGGTAAAGGTTAAAATTAAATATTTTTAATAATCTTATTTTTAATTAGAGGTAGAAGGATAATATTTCCATTGGAATATCTAAGAGAATAAGGAACATAATTATGATTTGGTTGATTCATGATGACTTGAGAAGTTCAATTAGAAAATTTTAAGATAATATTTAATGTTTTAAGGATTTGAATACTACTAGAAGCTTATGTAGTGCTCATACATAAAACCAACTATGAAAATAATTGTGAAGTATCAAGAGGAGAATTAAAATTATTGATAAGATTTTTATTATAATTAGTAGAGGATTCCCAACATTGGTGTTAGTGGGAAGGTTTCCAAAATTGATGTTGGTTTCTCCAGCTAATGTGGTAAGGGAAAATTTACTAAGACTCTCACTATTATTTTGAGTATATACAATGTTATCATAAAACTTATTAATAACCTAATTCAGATCTCATAGATCTGAATTTTGGCTGATTTGAACCATGTTACATTTGATACATCTAGGTTGAGATTGAGAGAAGTTACACCATGAGAAATTTCCATCAATGGTGGGTAAGTTAGTAATGAAATAGAAATCAAATTATTTGGAATGAAATGGGATGAAAAAGTCCTAGAAATTAATATCTTTATAAATATATAGTCTTGAGGTTCTTGACCACATCCATTCCCTCAATCATAATTTTTGAAAAGTTTTCACATTGATAAATTCCCCAAAGAAGATGATCTAGTTTTTCCAGTGTCAGAAGATGGCTCATATAATTAAAAATATGGGTATATCACTAAAATTATCCCCTGTGAGGATGAATTTATATGGGTAACCCTTTGGGATAAGGAACTCATCCCCAAGATTAATATTTTATCTTAGCTAGCTGCTTAAAATAATATTCTCACAGTTGATAACGTGATGAAAAAAGGATTACCTATACAAAATAGATGTGTCCTATATGAGAATGAAGATAAATATGTCATGTATTTATTCTTAGATTATCTTTTTTATTTAAGGGAAACATATCTTATTATCACTTTTTAATATTTCATGGGTAATACCGAATTCTATTTTGGATCTAATTTGTCAATGTATTTCCACATTCTTTTCACCCACTCTAAAGAAACATTGGAAGATTTCCCTAACCCACATCTTTTGTGACATATGGAAAGAGAGGAATATTAGAGTTTTTAAGAATAAGAGAATAATTTTTTCTAAATTATGATTAAATATTGTCAAGGATATTAATGAGAATGTGTTGACCATCAAAAAGTGCAACTATCACATCTCGATTTTTCACTAAGCTAATTTACCTGATTATTCATGGATTATTATGGTTAGTAATTGATTAATTACTATTTAACTAAGTTGTAATTCATATGATATAATGGGATAGTTGTATGTTGCTTTGATTACATGATTTTATTTTTATGAGTTAGTTATATTTGTGTATTCTTTACATTATGATCATGTTAATTAGTTATTAAAACATTATTTAATTATATATCATGATGTTACAGGCTAACTACCTTATTGTCATGAGTTAGATGCATGAGATATTCATACATTAGATAATGATGGAGGGAGAGCATCATAATAGAGGATGGTGTAGATGGAGGTTTTGGGGGACAACATAGGAACAACTGGAACCCATGCACATACCATGATATATAACACTAATTATATGCATTGTTTGAATTATTAGCTTTAGTATGTCTTTGGAGTTATTTGAATTTAGATAATTGATTATGTGTGTTATTTCTGATTTAGTTTAGTTTAAATCTTATGAGGATCTAATTTTTTATGATTGCATTATCATTGTTATACATTAATTGAATGCATAATGCTACTTTTAATTATATCATGTTAATGAATCCCTGATTACAAGTAATATTGTTTTAATGATTTAGTAAATATATTTATTTAGTTTATATTTACTACTATGTATAGAATAACTGGAATGTCTTAAAACATTAGCTATTTATTATTATGATATTTGAGAAATATCATTATTAGGCTTAACTCCTTAATATATAAAAGATAACTAAAGACAATGGATAGTCTATATAAAATAGTAGTAACAATGACTACATTGTTATAATACCTTATGTTTTGGTATAATAGTTATTCAATTTACCATTACAGTTAAAATAATATCATCAAATTTATATTAGTCACATTTTTATTAAATTCATGATATTAATTATCTTTACTAAGTTATTAAAAAAAAATTAATACTATCCTAAGCTATCTTATCAACTAAATCTAGTCAACATTTGAATGCCTAGACAAAAGTGATTTATGAAGTGTTAGTTATAATTGGGAATTTTATTATTAGTTAAATTTATGAAGTTGACATATGGGCACGTAAGTCAAAAATACCATGAAGGAAATAAAATATTAAAACAATGACTAAATAATTTTGTGGAATGTTTGAGAGAATTATGGATTTCTTGGTTGTGTCAAAATGGAATGAACTTAGATTAGTTATGGTTTTCATGAAGAATGTCTTTTTTTCATGATGTAATTTTGGGGAAACTGTGAAATTTATGCTAATAGTTTTATGCATTACTACATGAGAGATATAGATGTAAAAAAATAATAAAAAGGGAGATGCAGAAGGGCATAACATGACATGAAGAGGAGAAGAAATAAAACTAGAGAGAGAAGGGAGAGGATTATTCTAGTTCAAGCAATTTCATCTGGATGCCATTATAAGGTTGGTGATGTTATTAAATATTGTTTAAAAATAATAAAATCTTATTGTTCAAATTGTCTCTTAGGGATTTTGGGAAAATGATATGAATTTTATTATGGATATAGGTTTAGCCCTATAGATGGCTCAACCATACATAAAACTAAACTTATATCGCTTAAACTCCTATAAAGCAGATTAGTACCATGTGTGAGTAAACCATAGGGTTAAATGGATTTTTTTATTGTGATAGAAAACTGCCCAATTTAAAAAACTACAGGACTTTGGTAAATGGTGTTAATAAATATGAAGACTAAGTTTGTTTTAGAAACCTTTATTAAATAGATATACTTATATAGGTATAAACTGATATTCTGAGCATATATATAATATATTAGACTACATGTATATTGTGAATTATAAGGGGTAAAATTTAAAGTCTGAGTTATTTTGATGAATGAATGAAATGTTATTGAGTTTCTATGTATGCCTTTATGAAATTCATGATGGGTTTTTAGTTTATAAAAATGGATTTTTTTCTTTTGTTTAAAAAAAAAATGAATATTTATTTATGAACTATGTACATATGATTATCAAAACTAATAACATATATGTAGGAATGTGTTCAATTATTTTCAAACCATGAAGCCAATATAAAAAGGACTGTGTGTATATTCATATAAATAATAGTATGATAACTAAACCTATGTAAATTGGTTTGAGGATAAGACATAACAAATCCTAGAGTGGAGGTATTTAATACATAGAGTACTTAAATCCTATCTCAACTCTAAGTTTCAAATGATTGATAATTGTGTTATGGGAGATGATAGTTATAACCATTTTGACATTTGTTAGTATAATCCATTATGGATATTGGCATCAAATTAGATACTAATGTAAATAGGATCTCATATACATAAGTATATAAATCATATGACTTGTATATTGTTTATGTGGACGAATATCTAGTTTAAAATTTGTATAGAAACTTGTAATGTATTTATATGCATATGAGTTTTAAATATATTTAGTAAGTCAACAAGGTCAAACTTGGAATAATACATACGTTAGTGTGTTTTAAATGACCATATATGATATAAGTTTAAATTCCCATAAAGATTACAATGGTTATACTATTCAACATGAATTTGAGCTAGAGTCAACTTGACTTAGATGGTACTTGTGAAACTCAAAATAGTATAAAACCTATAGTAAGTAAAAAGAGTAGAATATAGATCTAAATAGTCTATTGATTTTAGGATTTTATATGTCAATAGTTTGGAATAATATATATAGTTTAATGACATGAGTTGGGAAAAAAAGGGTAAAAGACTTTGAATGTTTTTTCCTCATAATTAGATTATGACTTTTTATTTAAATTGAAATAAGAACATGGGTTTGGGAATGTTGAAATCATGTGTTTATCTTGAATGCTATTTTATGAATAGGTAAATATTTAATGTTTTGTTTGAATCATTCATAGTTCATAATGAAAATTAAAATGTTTGTTAATTTATTACAAAATATTATTTTTATGTATGAATAAATATATTTATTTAGTACATATTATGTATGTATTTAATATGAAAAAGTACATTGATATATTAATTATATACGTACGAGTAACTTTTATACCCATACACATTTATAACATATATTTAAATATAATAGATGTAAACTTATAATTATAGTTTTTATTGACTATTAAATTAATGTTAAGCATGGAATATATTGAGAGGGGGGGTGAATCAGTATATAATATATCTTATAAAACTTTACCTTAATCAAGTTCCACTTAATCAAACATTCAATATATGCAATAAAACTAAACAATAAACACCACACAAGAGAGAGACACCAGATATAATGTGGAAACCTAATGTGGAAAAAACCATAGAGAATAATCTTAAGTATATGAATGAGCACCAACCCAAATAATATTTGCAAGCACCAACTTGCAAGAGCACCAACCCCTTTGTTGAGCACCAACCCAACAACAATTCATGAGCACCAACCCATAGGAGCACCAACCCCTTTGATGAGCACCAACACATCAACAATTCGTGAGCACCAACCCCTTTGTTGAGCATCAACACAACAACAATTCATGAGCACCAACCCACAGGAGCACCAACCCCTTTGTGTAAACCACACAACTATCTCTCAATGTTGTTATCTCAATAAATGATAGTTCATTACAACATCTCTTTCCTCTCTCTCACCTTTGCTCTTATAAGCTAGATATAAGAAATACAAATCATATTCATCTCTTACAAATTCTCTTCTAAGATAGATAATACAATATCAAATTAACCTCTTTCACTCATATTACAAATTGCTTATCAAGCCTTTATTTATAGCTTTCCAAATGACCTTTGGCGTTCCCCCTTTGTGACCCTTCAATCCTCATGTAAAATGGTGCCAAAATTATATGACCCTTCATATCCTTTCCTTTGAAAAGTCATGTGGTGACCCTTCATGAGCAAAAACGTCCTTCCCTCTTTTGTCTTTACTTTGGTGACTTTTTATATTCCTCAAAGTGTCCCTTCATGAGAAATTGCACCCTTCCTCTTTTGTCTTCACTTGGTGACTCTTGGTATTCCCCAAGATGACTCTTCACGGGAAAATGCATCCCATCCTTCTTTTGTCTTTACCCCTTGGCTCTTTGACTTCTCCACAGGCCCTTCTTTTGACTCATATACAACCAAAAATATATTCGTTAATATTAAATAAATATTAACACACATTAGCCAAGATATATCTATTAAAAACATCATTAAATGCAATGGGGCCTTTATCACCAAAAATGATAGACCTTTGACATCAATGACAATATTTCCAACAATCTCCCCCTTTGTCATTGATGGAAACCTCAATCCTGAAACTACCACATCCTATCACCTGCACATATTGTCATCTGAAAACATATAGTAACTCCCCCTTATTGGAACAACCTATACCTATTCCCTATACCTGTTATTCTCCCCCTTTGACATCAATGGAAAAGGGCCTACCTGGACCTAACACTTAGCTCCCCCTCAACTAATTTTGAACCTCAATGGTAGGAAGTAAAGGAAATTACTCCCAACTTCTCTCATAGATACTCAAATGTGTCTTTTGGTAGTGCCTTTGTGAAAATATCTACAATCTGCTCTGTAGTACTAATATATTCCATCTTAATCTATTGATTTTCAACTTGCTCTCTCAAGAAGTGATATCTAATGGGAATATGTTTTGTTCTTGAATGCATTACTATATTTTTTGAAATATTTATAGCACTTGTGTTATCACAAAAAATGGAAATAGGTTCATCATACTTGACCTTGATATCTTCCAAAGTTTGCTTCATCCAAAGCACTTGAGTACAACATAATACTGCTGCAATATATTCTACTTTAGATATAGAAAGTGATACTGAGTTCTGCTTCTTGCTTAGCCATGATACTAAGCTATCACCAAGGAATAAAGCTCCTCCACTTGTACTCTTTCTATCATCTAAGCACCCTACCCAATCTGAATCTGTATAAGTAACTAAAGGGAAATCTTTACCTGTGGGATACAATAATCCATAATCCAATGTCCCCTTGATATATCTAAATATTCTTTTCACCAACTGAACATGACTATCTCTTGGAGATAACTGATATCTTGCAACCATACCTACTGCATGCATGATTTGTGGTCCTGATGTTGTCAAATATAAAAGACTACCAATCATAGATCTATACAAAGATTGATCTATAACATGTGAATCTTCATCCTTGCTCACCTTATTTCCTATACACATAGGTGTGCCATCTGGTGCACAATCCTCAAAACCAAACCTCTTCAACATTTCCTTGGCATATTTACTTTGAGATATAAAAATTCCTTTATTTGATTGAAATATTTGCAACCCTAAGAAAAATGATAATTCTCCAAGCATAGACATCTCAAATTATTTTTGTATTCTATCAAAAAATTCTTTTGTCATTTTTTCAATATTTCCTCCAAAAATGATATCATCAACATATACCACAACAATCAATTGATGCTCACCTTCCGTTTTGATGTAAAGATTACTATCAACAAATCCTCTCTTGAATCCTTGATCTTGTAGGTACTTATCAAGTATTTCATACCAAGCTCTAGGAGCTTGTTTTAATCCATACAATACTTTATTCAGTCTGCATACATGCTTACTAATATTTGAGAGAATAAACCCCTTAGGCTGCTCAATGTAGACCTCTTCTTTATATTTTTAACATCTATTTGAAACATTTTTAAATTTTTAAACACTGCATATGCAAGAAACATTCTAATAGCCTCTAACCTTGCCATTGGTGTAAAAGTTTCTTCAAAATCTATTCTCTCAATCTGAGCATATCCTTTACATACTAATCTTGCTTTATTTTTGGTCACTACTCCATTTTCATTCAACTTATTTCTATAAACCCATTTTGTTCCTATCACATTGTGATCTTTTAGTCTAGGCACTAATTCCCAAGTATCATTCTTTTCTATTTGATTTAATTCTTCATCCATAGCCTTAACCCAATGCTCATCATGTCTAGTTTCTAAAAAAATTATAGGCTAAATTTTAGATAAGAAAGAGAAATAACCTTGTTTAGATTCACTTACCGTTATTATTCTAGTGCAAATTCCTTCTTTTATATCGTGGATGATGTCACTTTCATTATGATTTTTCTAAACGTATTTGGATGGAGTCTTGGCACCCTTTTTCTCCTTCTCTTTTTCCTCATCTTCATCTAATTCTTCAAAGCCTTCCTCTTCAATGATTTCAGGAATGTCTACTAGATCACTAATTCTTTGTGTTCCATCTTCTTCTATCCTAACACTTGCACTTTTAATAATTTTCTTAGATATCTTGTTATAAAATTTATAAGCTTTACTTTTGCAAGAATAACTATTTAATATACCTTCATCTGCTCTGGATTCAAACTTACCAAGTTTTTCATCAGTTCTCTTTATGAAGCATTTGCTACCAAAAACTATGAAATAATCAACTGTTGTTGGTTTGTCTTTCCATATCTCATAAGGAGTCTTGTCACTATTGACTCTTAATAAAGCTCTATTCTAAATATGCATTGTTGTACCAACCACCTCTCTCCAATATTTATTTGCTTTCTTGGCTTCATTTAGCATTGTCCTCACCATCTCCTGAACTATTCTATTTTTCCATTCAACTATTCCATTTTGTTGGGGAGTTCTGGCTACTGAATACTGTCTCTTTATTCCATGATCTTCACAAAACTCAATAAATTGATCTGACATGAATTCTCCTCCTCGATCTGATCTTAGACACTTAATCTTTAGATTAGTTTCATTTTCAACTAATGCTTTGAATGCTTTGAACTATCTAAAAGCTTCTAATTTTTTCTTTAAAAACATTATCCAAGTCATACATGAAAAATCATTAATAAGCAACATGAAATATTTATCACCTTAAGTAATTTGAGTGCTCATAGGTCCACATAGATCAGTGTGAACAAGCTCTAGCATCTGAGTGGTCGAGTACTCTTTTGTTTTGAACCACCTTCTAGCCTACTTCCCATGCTAACAAGGTCCATAAAGCATGTTAGATGGTTTTGTGATCTTTGGAAGATTCCTAACTGCTTGCTTTTTGTAGATTTTGACAAGATTTTCAAAATTTATGTGTCCCATTCTCCTGTTCCATAGCCAAATTTCTTCAATCTAACTCAAACAACATTTTTAACCTTTGATGTCTAATAGCATATATAAGTTATTACCTATTCTCTGAGCATCTGCAACCAATACATCTAAATCTTTACTTCTAATTTCACAACCTTCTACATAAAACTTTAGTGTGTGCCCTTGATCACACATTTGACTTACACTCAAAATATTATGCTTAAGACCTTCTACATATAAAGCATTTTCAGTTTTACTTCTACCATTATCTAAACTTAGTGTACCTTTTCCAGCAATTCTAGCATTAGTATTGTCCCCAAATTTCACTATGCCACCATTGATCTTCTTCAAGGTTATGAACTTGCTCTTGTCTCTTGTCATGTGCCTCAAATATCCACTATCAATAAACCATGGATTTTCTTCATTTCTTGCATGCAAAGCTATCTGGACCAACATAGAACCTTCAGGTTGTTTCTTTTGCCATGTTTGAACCTTTTTCTTCATGAATGGAGCCCTAAAACTTTGGTCCTTCTTGACTGAATCAAACACACTTCTACAATACTGAGCTATGTGTCCAAAGTTGTTACACTTGTAACAAATTATGGTCTCTTCATCAAAGCTTGATAGAGGAGCAAAAGAGTTATAGCTTCTGCTTAACTCTACATGACCTTCCTTTTCCTTATTTTTTAGATTGTTATGTCTTTTTCTACATTCTAAGTTTGTATGACCATATCCATTAAAATAAAAATAGTAACCATAAAAATAGGACCTATTTGTGTATCTCTGACCTGATTGCCTTTTATATCTTTGTTCCTTCCAGCCTTCTTTGTCCTTTGTATTCTTCACTTCTTCCCTTCTTGTTTCCTCATTTGTAAGAGCTTCAATATAGCTCTTCTTCTTTTGAAAACTGATACCTGTCTTATCTAATATTACCTTTTGGCTTTCTAATATCTTATTTAGCATATTAGTGCTATTCTCAAAATTTGAATCATTGACTATTTTATTATTTGCTACTTTCTCAATCTCTTCTTTTAAAGAGGCAATTTCTATAACATACCTTTCACATTCTTTTCTTGCTATTTCCAACTGTGCCATTAGATCTTCTTCATTCTTCTTGGCTTCTTCAAAGTGTGCTTGTAGATATTCAATTATCTCCTTTGATTCCTTTTCATTTTTCTCAATCTAGCGCTTCAATCTTCAATTTTTCTTTTCAACAACTTTTAACTCTTATAAGGTACACATGAGTTCTCCTTCCATATTTACTTCAGCTTCATCCTCTTCTTCTTCTTGATCAAATATTATTTTTCTTGCAAAGGCACCTTCATGTATGGCCATCTTGTGCTTTCTTAATCGACCTTCAAGCTGTAAAACTTTTCAAAAAAAAAGGAACCTGCTCTGATACCAATTGTTAAGCATGGAATATACTGAGAGAGGGGGGTGAATCAGTATATCATATATCTTATAAAAAATTCCCTTAAATTCCACTTAATCAAACATTCAAGATATGCAATAAAACTAAAAAAATAAACACCACACAAGAGAGAGACACCAGATATAATGTGGAAACCCAATGTGGGAAAAACCATAGAGAACAATCTCAAGTATATGAATGAGCACCAACCCAAACAATATTTGCAAGCACCAACTTACAGGAGCACCAACCCCTTTGTTGAGCACCAACCCAACAAAAATTTGTGAGCACCAACCCAAAAGAGCACCAACCCCTTTGCTGAGCACCAACACAGTAATAATTCATGAGCACCAACCCACAGGAGCACCAACACCTTTATGTAAACCACACAACTATCTTTCAATGTTGCTATCTCAAAAAATGATAGTTCATTACAACATCTCTTTCCTCTCTCTCACCTTTGCTCTTCTAAGCTAGATATAACAAATACAAATCATATTCATCTCTCACAAATTCTCTTGTAAGCTAGATAATACAATATCAAATCAACCTCTTTCACTCATATTACAAATGGCTTATCAAGCCTTTATTTATAGCTTTCTAAATGACTTTTGGCCTTCCCCCTTTGTGATCCTTCAATCCTCATGGAAAATGGTGCCAAAATTATATGACCCTTCATATCCTTGACTTTGAAAAGTCATGTGGTGACCCTTCATGAGCAAAAACGTCCTTCCCTCTTTTGTCTTTACATTGGTGACTTTTTGTATTCCTCAAAGTGTCCCTTCATGAGAAATTGTGCCCTTCTTCTTTTGTCTTCACTTGGTGACTCTTGGTATTCTGCAAGATGAATCTTCATGGGAAAATGTATCCCATCCTTCTTTTGTCTTTACCCCATGGCTATTTGAATTCTCCATGGGCCCTTCTTTTGTCTTATATGGAACCAAAAATATATTCGTTAATATTAAATAAATATTATCACACATTAGCCAAGATATATCTATTACAAACATCATTAAATGCAATGGGGCCTTTATCACCAAAAATGCTAGACCTTTGACATCAATGACAATATTTCCAACAATTAAGTCATTAAATCCTTCAGGATAGGACACTATGATTATATGCATACATCCTCCTAAATGTAAAATAAGTTATATTAATAAAGGTTTTATGTTTTATGAGAGATAAGACATTATTTAAGAGGTAATTAATCTCTAAAATTATTTATATTGGCTTATTTATAGTATTTACATGTGATAAACTATAATATATTATTTTTCATAGATGTATTACATTTGAGTTACAAATGGAAATAAGAAATATATAGACTAAATAAAAATTATACCCAGTTGGTATAAACTATACTCGTTTATGTTTATTATGTATATTCTAAATAATATAGTTAGATTCATTGCATACATTTGATGGAATAACTGTATATATTATGATTATTTCTATATTTATAAATTTTTATCCTATTGATAAGAAGTAATATGAATGAATCTATTGGTTATATATTATATTAACAAAATCTCACATTACTGGAACTAAATAAATGTTGAGATGGACTTCACTAGCTTACCTAGCATCACCAATGCCAGATGAAGGTAATTGAATCAAGAAGTGTGTATGAATTTGACTAATCCTATAGATCAATAACTATTTGAAAAATTTGGCTAAATTAATGTTAGTTAAACATTGTCATTTCATATTTATGATTTACATGTTTGTGAAATATCATGTTAGAACATATTTATTTATGACATACATCATCTATTAGATATCTTAAAACACATAAGTACTAGCTTATCTCTCTATATTCTTGTACCATCACTATTTACCCATCTATGAAGTGAGGGCTATACCCTGATTGGTGGATTATGTGGGTGATTGATGGTCCATGTTTGGTGTGGAAAAGCACTGAAATGATGTTCTCCCTCCCCACAATAGTAATTATTTTGAGACTACACTTGATATTCAAATAGATACTGGCGTTCGTGAGACTCATTATTGAAGCATTATTCATGATGGAAATGTAATTATTTACTCATTTTACATTAACAACTGTGGTTGTATTATTGTACTATCCATGGATGGAAATATGTAATTCATTTCTATATGTAGTTATGTTTTGTTTCATATGATTATAGTGATTAATAACTAATAGATGGTACATGTGTATTTTATGGTTAACATTCTTAGTGTATTATATTAGGGCCACTAATTAGATTCTCATGGTGAAATATAATGAAATAACAAGTGGAATTTATTTTAATAATTTTTTTTATGGTATTCTAGAAAATCCTAGTGGGGATGATACATGTGGTATTATAGCTACAACTCAAACTCTAGGACTTAATGAGTCCACTAACTCTTTCATATCATTTTTTTTTATAAAAAGAACATTGTGAGATTGAGAATTTGGTGAGGGTACTTAAAATGTCAATAAAGAAACCATCTATTTGATCCTAACTAATTTACCATTGAATAAGAAGCAAAGTTGGATAAAATTCTTACATCCATGAATGAAAGTAGAGACTGAATTGTAGCCCTAGAATATGAAATACATGGAAATGAAGAGGAAGTCCATTATGATGTGCCTAAAGAGTATCTTGATAAATATGAAATACATCAAGAGAAAAGACATGAGGAAGTGACTCAAGATGTGAGAGCACATATAGCTATAGAATTGGTTAGAGATATGAAAAAGGTGAATCTACCTAAGTTTGATGGAACTAGTATGGGAGACAGAGCTAAAGCATGGATAACTAAGATGGAGAAGTATTTCAAGATTCAAAAATATTTTGAAGTCACTAAAGTAGTTTGGGGAGCTTACTAGTTGGCTAGTGAAGCAACTAAGTGGTGGACCAATAAAAATTTGGAAATGAATCTTAACTCAACCACCATTACATGGGAGAAATTTTTAACATTGTTTAGATCATGGTGGTTTCTAAAGTTATACTTTGACCAAAATCCTATAGATTTTTAGAATCTTAAGGAATGAGACATATCAGTGAATGAGTAATGGGAATAACTCACCAAAATTATGAAGTATGTACATCAGTATCAGGTTGATGAGAGGTTTAAAATTAGGAAGTTCATCATGGGATTAAAACCCCATATTGTTAGAGAGGTGGACAATCATGGACCATATACCATGGACCAGGTCTTTGAGAAGGGATTTAAACAAGAATAGAAGTTGAAATATCTTTCTTAGGTCAAAGATGAGTTTGATAAAAAAAATTGAATGTTCTAAGCCAATTTTAGAAAATAATAACTAGAATCATAGGATTGGGGACTCCAAGAGTCAGTTCAAGAATCAAAATTCTAGATTCAACACTAGTTTAGGTAATACAAAACTAGGTAATAATTTCAAGGGAAACCAAAAGTGTGATAAAAAGGGACCACTTGGAGGTTGTTTTATTTATGGAGGTAACCATTTTTGTCATGAGTGTATCCATGATAAGTCAAGAAACAAAGGTTCTACTCCTCATCAGGGAATGTTTCAATAATGCATTCATGTGGTAGTTGACATTTGGTAAAAAAAATTCTAAGCTTTACCCATATAACTATCAGGTATTTTGTTGAACATCTAGTTTCCAATTTAATAGATAAAAGGGATAAAAAAATGTTCTATAATTCCTAGAATATGAAATAAGTTATCTAGAAAAGTTAGAGGAATGACAAATGCATGGTCGATATAATATGGGAATGATTCAAAAGTCAACGTTGATAAATGTTTAGTTTAAGCCAAGATTAGGTTGACGAAATTCACCATAATAGTGGATCTTTATGCAATACCAAAAGGGTCATATGATGTGATCCTAAGAGTCAATTGGCTTGAAAAGCATAAAGCCACATTTGACTGCTACCTAAATAAGGTTGAGTGTCTAAATGATTTTGTAAATTAGACACAAACTCAAGGCAAGAAAAGAGAGTTGAGACTTAGGCATATTTATAAAATACAACTCAAGAAGGCTTAAGGAAAAGGATGCCAAACATTTATTATCAAGATAGATGAAATGGAGGATTTTAAAAAACCATCTATTGAGGATTAATTTTTAATTAATAATTTTAATGATGTGTTTCTAGAGGAGTTACCATGACTAACTCCTAAGAATAATTTTTATTTATCTATTGATATCATACCTAGATCAAAACCATAATCTAAGGCACTGTATAGGGTGAAAACCACTAAACTATTTGAATTGAATGACTAAGTCTAGGAATAATTGTTAAAAGGGTTTATTAAGCCAAGTGTGTCACCATGGGGTGTACCATAAGTCTTCATCAAGAATAAGGATGGTAATCTTTGGATTTGTATTGATTTTAGAATTTTGAATAAGGCAACTATCAAAAATAGGTATCCACTACCTCTTATAAATGATCTTTTTTATCAAATTTAAAGGGAGATTGTCTTTTTTAAGATTGATATTAGAGTAGGATATCATCAAATGAGTATAAAATATGAGGATATTTTAGAGAAAACATTTAAAACTTGATATGGGAAATATGAGTTCATAGTGTTACCATTTAGGCTAACAAATACCCTTGCAATATTTATTAATCTCATGAATAGTGTGTTTAGAGATTATCTAGATCATTTTTGTTTTATTTTTTGTAGATGACATTCTTATATATTCTAAGGATGAAGAAGATCATTTTCAACATATGGCCCTAGTGTTGTAACATTTGTGAAATAACAAGTTGTATGGCAAGTTGTCTAAGTGTGAATTTTTACAAAATAAAGTGCAAATTCTGGGATATATTATCTATATAGATAGTATTTTAGTAGATCTGACAAAGATAAGGGCCATTCTAGAGTGGCTACCACCAAGGAATGTACATGAGGTAAGAAGTTTCATAGGATTAGTGGGTTATTATAGGGAATTTTACTAAATTTTTCTAAATTAGTTAATCTAATCACGTCTTTATAGCATAAGAATAAAAGTTTTATTTGGGAAAATAAGTGTGAAGTAGATTTTCAAAAATTTAAAAGGAAGCTTACTTTAACACCAGTGCTAAGAGTTCATGATCACAATGGTCAGTTTTTAGTGATCATAAATGTGTCTGGGGAAGGATTTGGAGGAGTCCTTATGTATTATGGTGTAGTAGTAGGCTATGAATCAAGGAAGCTAAATCCTTATGAGGTGAACTATGCCACTCATGACCTAGTACTTACAATAACTGTGCATGATTTACAATTTTAGAAGAATTATTTGTTGAGAGAACCATTTGATCTCAATAATAATAACTTGGGACTCAAGTACATCTTCACTCAATTTAATTTGAATGTTTCTTAAAGGAGTTAATTGGAATTATTGTTTAATTATTATTTTTATATTAATTATATCCAAGGCAAGAAAAATAGAGTAGTTAATGCCCTAAGTCATATAAGGTACATAGCAGTTCTAGCTACTATCAAGAGTACTATCAGGGATCAAGTGATAAACATATTTCAAGGAGATATTCTATGATTAGGTTAGGAAATAATTATATAAGAATGCCTAGAATCCTAGGTATAAAGGATTCAAAATAGAGAATGATGGTTATTTGACATACAATGGAAAGATGTATGTATTATATAAGGATAATTTGAGGAGCACAATGCTAAAGGAAATACATAATTACCCATATTAAAGACATCTAGGAGTAACCAATCTCATGGTAGAGCTTAGACCACTCTATTTATAGAAGGGAATCAAGCAATATATAGCAAACTTTATGTCATGTTGTCTAGAATTTTAGTATGTGAAAGATGAACATCTGTATCTAAATGAATTGTTGTATCCGTATGTCATATCAAAATAGAAATGAAAGGTGATCAATATGGATTTTATCTAAGGTTTACAATTATCTTGAAATAGGCATGACATGATCTTGGTTGTAGTTGACAAACTAACCAAGGTAGCTCATTCTATACCAGGCAATTTGATAGATGATACACCTAATCTTGTGAAGAGATTCATAAAAGAAGTGTATCAGTTATATGGATTTATAGAGAAGATAATTTTGGATCATGATCTAAAGATGACTTCTAAGTTTTGTTTAACTCTAAAATTAGCTTTGGGTACACAACTAAACTTTGTTGTTACCTATCATCCACAAACTGATGGGCAAACATAATGAGTTAATTGAGTGTTAGAGGATCTCCTTCATATGTATTATATGGATTAACAATACAAGTGGGAAGAGTATCTTCCATTGGTTGAGTTTGATTACAATAAATCATACCAATCATATTTGAAGATGTTACCATTTGAAGAATTATATGAAATAAGGTGTAGGGCACCAATTAGTTAGGATAGGTTGGAAGACAGGGTAGTCTTTGGACTTGAGATGATTTTAGAAATGAAAGATCAAGTTATATCAATCAAATATATCTTGGCCAAGGAAAATGATAGACAAAATATTTACGATGATATGAAGAAAATAGCTAGGCAATTTTTAGTAGGTGATAAAGTTTTCTTGCTGGTTAAGCTGTAGAAGAGATTGATTGAATTTGGAAAGTCAATGAACTTTCACCAAGATATGTTGGACCTTTCAAAATTTTATAAGTGGTCAATCTTGTAACATATAGAATTTAATTTCCACCATCCTTACCTATATTACATAATGTCTTCGACATATCTTATCTTAAAAATTATATAGTTGCTCCTTCATATGTGTTAGAATGGAATCCTTTATAGGTTCTAGATCCCAAGGTGGTCATGGTATAACCAATCAAAGAAATTAACACTCACAAAATTCATTTTTGTAATAGATAAGTGTCATAGTTCAAGGTCTTGAGGGACCAATACACTAAGGATAGTGCTACTTAGGAGGACTATGATGAGTTCTACATGTTATTTCCACATTTGTTTGCTTGATTTGTCACTTCATAGTTTGCTATTTTTCTATTGAATGATGTATTTAATTCAAAACTAGTGTTTGAAATAAGTGTCATTAGAATGATGACAAAATTTAGGGGGGAAATATGTCACATCCAAATTTTTGACTAAGCTAATTTACTTGATTATCAATGGATTATTATGGTTGGTAAATTGATTAGTAACTATTTAACTAAGTTGTAAGTCATATGTTGGTATGGGATAATTGTATGTTGATTTGGTTATATTACTTTATTGATATCAATTAGTTGTATTTGTATATTATTTTCATTATGATCATGTTGATTAATTGTTACAATAGTATTTTATGATATATATCATGATGTTTTGCGATAAATATCTTTCTTTTTGTGAATTGGATGTAAGAGAGATTCATCCCTCATAGTATGATAGAGGTGAGAATATTTAGATAGGATGGAATAGATATATGTGTTGGGGGATGATAGAGGAAAAACTATAACCCATGCACACACCATGATAGATAACATTCATTACATGATTATTTGAACTATTAGATTTAGTATGACTTTGATGTTATCTGCATTTAGATAATTGATTATTTGTTTTACTTGTGATTTAGTTCAGTTTAATGCTTATGAGGATCTAATTTTTTGTGATTGAATTATGGCCATTATACATTGATTGAATGCATAATGATGCTTTTTTATCATATTATGTTAATGAATCCATGATTATGGGTAATATTATTTTAATGATTTGGTAAATCTATTTGCTTAGTATCTATTCATTATTGTCTATATGATAATTGGAATGTATTTATAATGTTTTATAACATTAATTAGTTATTATTATGATATTCAAGAAATATCATTATTCAGATTAACACCTTAATATATAGAAGATAACTAAAGACATTGGATAGTCTATATAAAGTAATAATAATAAAAATTATGTTGTTATAATACCACTATGTTTTGGTATAGTAGTTATTAAATTTAACATTATATTCAAAAGAATATCATTGAATTTATATTATTCACATTGTTATTAAAGTCATGATATTGATTATCTTTACTAAGTTTTACCAAAATTGCAATACTATCCTAAGCTATCCTATGAACTAATCTTAGTCAAAATTTGAATGCCTAGACAAAGGTGATTTATTAAGTGTTAGTTATCATTAGTAATTATATTATTATTGGACCTTGTGAAGTTGACATATGGGCATGTAAGTCAAAAATACCATGAAGGAAATAAAAGATTAAAATAATGATTAAATAATTTTAGGGTAAGTTCAAGAGAATTAGGGATTTATTGGTTGTGTTAAAATGGATTTAACCTAGATTAGTTATGGTTTTCATGAAGAATGCTTTTTTTTCATGATGGAATTTTAGGGAAACTATGAGCTTAATGATAATAAATGTATGTGTTCCTACATGAGAGATATAGATGGAAAATAATGATAAAAAGGAAGATGGAAAAGGGAATAACATGACATGAAGAGGATGAGAAAGAAGATTAGAGAGAGAGAAGGGCAAGGATTATTTTGGTTCAATTAGTTTCATTTAGATGCCATTATAAAGTTGGTGATGTTATTCAATATTGTTTGAAAATAGGAAAATATGAGTGTTTAATCTATCTCATAGGGATTTTGGGAAAATGATACACATTTTATTATGGATATAGGTTTCACCATGTGGATGGCTTGGTCATCCATATAACTAAACCTATATCCCCTAAAACCCTATGAAGTAGATTAGTACTGTGCGTGAGTAAACCATAGGGTTAAATGGATTTTTTTATTGTGATAGCAAAATGACCAAGTTAGATAACTATAGGACTTTGGTAGATGTTAATAAATATGATGGCTGAGTTTATTTTATAAACTTTTATTATATATATAATAAAGGTTTCTAAAATAAACTCAGTCATCATATATATATATATATATATATATATATATATATATATATATATATATATATATAGACACACACACACACTCACACACACACTTAGATAGGTATAAATTGAGATTCTAAGCATAATTATAATAGACTAGACTGTGTGTGTATATTGTGAATTATTAGGGGTAAAATGCAAAGTCTGAGTTAGTTTGATGAATGAATGGAATGTTATTGAGATTTTGTGCATGCCTTTATGAAATTTGTGATGGGTTTTTAGTTTATAAGAATGAATTGTTTTATGTTATTTTAAAAAGAAACTATGAATATATATTTATCAACTATGTATATATGATTATCAAAACTAAGAACATATATGTAGGACTACATTAAATTGTTTTCAAACCATGAATCCCATATAAAAAGGATTATGTGTATATTCGTATAAATACTATTATAGTAACTAAACCTATTTAAATTCATTTAAGGATAAGACATCAAATTATATAGTGGACATAATGAATACATAGAGTACTTAAATCCTATCTCAACTCTGAGTTTTAAATTATTGAAAATTGTGTTATGTGAGACGACTATTATAACTGGTTTGACATTTTTTAGTATAATCCATAGTGGATATTAAAGTAACTATGATACCACATACATAAGTATACATATCATACAATTTGTATATTTTTTATGTGGATGGATATTTGGTTTGAAATCTATATAGAAATTAGTAATGTATCTATATACATATGAATATTTAATATATTTATTAAGTTGATCAGGTTGAACTTAGAATAATACATATATTAATGTGTTTTAAGTGAGCATAGACTATATAATTTTAAATTCTTATAGATATTGTGCAATGGTTATATGATTCATAATGAATTTGAGTTAGAGCTAACTTGATTTAGATTATACTTGTGAAACTCAGAATAGTATAAAACCTATAGTAAGTAAAAAGAGAAAAATATAGATATGAATAGTCTATTGATTTTAATACTCTATTTTATTAATAGTTTGGAATAATATATATAGTTGAATGACCTAAGTTGGGGGAAAATAGGGTAAAATACTTTGAATGGTTTTTACTCATAACTAGATTATGACTTTTTAATTAAATTAAAATATGAAAAGGGGTTTCAATAATGTTGAAATCATGTGTTTATCTTGAATGATATTCTATGAATAGGCAAATATTTAATGTTTTATTTGAATCGTTCATAGTTCATAATGAAAATGAAAATGAATGGTTGTTTATTATCACATAGTGTTTTTATGTGTAAACAAATATATTTATTTAGTACATATTATGTATGTATTGAATATGCAAAACTACATTGGTATATGAAATATATATGTATGAGGAACTTCCATACCCATATAGCATTTATTTAAACATAGGAGATGTATACTTATAATAATGGTTTTTATTGATTATTATATTAATTCATTAAATCCTTAGGGATATGACACTATGATTATATGTGTATAGTCCCCTAAATGTACAACAAGCTATATTAATAAAGGTTTTCATTTTAATGAGAGATAAGACATTATTTAAGAGGTAATTAATCTCAAAAAATATTTATATTGGCTTATTATTAGTATTTACATGGAATAAACTATAATATGTTGTTTGTCATAGATGTAATACATTTGAGTTACAATTGGAAATAAGAAATATGTAGACTAAGTACAAATTATACCTAGTTGGTATAAACTATACTTGTTTATGTTTATTATTTATGTGATAAATAATATAGTTAGATTTATTTCATACATTTGATGGACTAAATGTATGTGCTATGATTATTTTTGTATGTAAAATGTTTTATGCCTGATGATAAGAAGTAATCTATTGGTTATATATTATATTAATCAAATCTCTCATTACTAGTACTAGATAAATGGTCAAATGAACTTCACTAGCTTACTTATCATCACCAATGCCAAATGAAGTTAATATGATCAAGTGGTGTGTATGAATTTAACTAATCCTAGAGATCAATAACTATTTGAAAACATTGGCCAAATTAGTGTTTAGTTAAACATTATCATATCATATGTATGATTTACATGTTTATGTGATATCATGTTATAACATATTTCTTTATGGTACACATCATGTAATAAATATCTTACAACACATAGGTACTAGCTTGTCTCTTTGGATTCCCACACTATCACTATCCACCTATCGATGAATGGATGACCATTCCCTGATTGGGGGATTGTGTAGAGGATCAATGGTCCATGGTTGGCATGGAAAAATGCTCAGATGATGATCTCCCTCCCCACATTATTACTTATTTGGAGAATACACTTGAGATTACCATAGATACTAGAGTTCATGAGACTCATGCTCTGTGGAGCCTTGTATCTTATATTTTATTTATTATTGAAACATTATTCTTAATGGAAATGTAATTATTTACTCATTGTACATAAACAACATTAGATTTGTTATTGTACCAACTATGGATGGAAATATGTAATTAATTTCTATATGTAATTATGTTTTGTTTCATATGATGTTAGTGATAAAAATATATTAGATATTACATGTGTATTTTATGGTTAACATACTTAGTGTGCTATAATGCGGTCAATAATTATATTCTCATGGTGAATTCTAATGAAAGAATACATGGAATTAATTTTAAGAAAAACTATTATGGTATTCTAGTAAATCCTAGTGGGGATGTTATAGAAAAAAATTATTATCATAAAATTAGAGATGATAACCCATAACTATAAATTAAACATATATACAGAGGTTTTAGAGAACAATAAAAAGGTAGATATAATTATGGTCAAATGGAAAATACCCTCATATTCCTAGATTAAGCTTAATTTTGATACTGCATCAAAAGGAAATTTAAGAAAGGCAGGAAGATGAGGAGTAATCAAAGATAACAATGTATGCAGGTCCTATAGGATTTCAAACAAATCATGTAATGAAATAAAGTATAACCCCATTTGGTATTCAAATAGTTATGGAGTTAAACATAATTTTTTTTGTTATTTAAGGATATTTTTTAAGCATAATTAATTACCTTAATTTTGTGTGGTTGTATTATGGTTGTTATATGTTGATTGAATGTAAAATGATGATTTTGATCATATTGTGTTAATGAATCCATGATTATGGGTAATATTGTTTTAATGATTTTGTAAATTTATTTGTTTAATATCTATTTACTACTATCTATAGACTAATCAGAATGGCTTTATAATGGTTTAGAACACTAACTAGTTATTATTATGATATTTGGGAAATATCATTATTTAGCTTAACACCTTAATATATAAAAGATAACTATAGACATTAGATAGTTTATATAAAATAATACTAACAATGACTACATTTTTATAATACCATTAAGTTTTTGTATAGTAGTTTTTTTATTTACCATTACAGTTAAAATAAAATCATCAATTTTATATTAGTCACATTGTTATTAAAGTCATGATATTGATTATCTTTACTAATTTATTACCAAAATTGCAATACTATCCTAAGCTATCCTATGAAATAACCTCATTAAAAATTTGAATGCCTAGATAAAGGTGATTTTTGAAGTGTTAGTTATCATTTGTAATTATATTATTAGTGGACTTTGTGAAGTTGACATATGGGTATGTAAGTCAACAAGACCATGTAAGAAATAAAAAATAAGAACAATGATCAAAGAATTTTAGGGTAAGTTCAAGAGAATTAGGGCTTTATTGGTTGTGTCCAAATCAAACTAACTTGGACTAGTTATAGTTTTCACGAAGAATGGTTTCTATGCATGATAGAATTTTGGGGAAACTATGAACTTAAAGATAACAATTGCATGTTTTGATGCATGAGAGATAGAGATGGAAAATAATGATAAAAAAGAAGATGGAGAAGGGCATAACATGAAACAAAGAGGATGATAAAGAATATTATAGAGAGAGAGAAGGGCAAGGATTATTTTGGTTTAAGTAGTTTTATTTAGATGCCATTATAAAGTTGGTGATGTTATTAAATATTGTTTCAAAATTGGAAAATCTGAGTATTTAAGTTGTCTCTTAGGGATTTTGGGAAAATGATACACATTTTATTATGGATATAGGTTTATCCTTATGGATGGATTGGCCATCCACATAACTAAACCTATATCCCCTAAAACCCTATGAAGTAAACTAGTACTGTGTGTGAGTAAATCATAGGGTTAAACAGATTTATTTTATTATGATAGAAAAATTCCCAAGTTAAATAACTATATGAATTTGGAAGATGGTGTTAATAAATATTATGAATATAGAAACTTTTATTACACACACACACACACACACACACACACACACACACACACACACACACACACACACACACACAAAAACACACACACACACACACACACACACACACACACACACACACACACACACACACACACACACACACACACACACACACACACACACACAATCAGATAGGTATAAGTTGAGATTCTGAGCATATATATAATAGACTAGGTTGTGTGTGTATATTTTGAATTATCAGGGGTAAAATGCAAAGCCTGAGTTAGTTTGATGAATGAATGAAATGTTATTGAGTTTGTGTATGCCTTAATGAAAGTTTTGATGGGTTTTTAGTTTATAGGAATGATTTGTTTTCCTTTATTTTAAAAATAAAATATGAATATATATTTATTAACTGTGTACATATTATTATCAAAACTAAGAACATATATGTAGGACTATGTTCAATTATTTTCAAACCATGAATCCCATGTAAAAATGATTGTGTGTAAACCTGTATAAATCTTAATATAATAACTAAACCTATTTAAATTAATTTAAGGATAAGATAGAGCAAATTCTATAGTGGACATAGTGAATACATAGAGTACTTAAATCCTATCTCAACTTTGAGTTTCAAATTATTTTATGTGAGATGACTATTATAACTAGTTTAAAATTTTTTAGTAGAATCCATAGTGGATATTAGTGACAAATTGGATATTATTGTAACTAGGATACCACATACATAAGTATATAGATCATACAATTTTTATATTTTTTATGTGGATGGATATTTGGTTCAAAATTTCTATAGAAATTAGTAATGTATCTATATGCATATGAATTTATAATATATTTAGTAAGTTGACTAGGTCAAACTTAGAATAATACATATGTTAATGTGTTTAAACTGAGCATAGACCATATAAGTTTAAATGATTATAGAGATTGTGTAATGTTTATATGGTTCATAATAGATTTGAGTTAGAGTCGACTTGATCTAGATGATACTTGTGAAACTCATAATGGTATAAAACCTATAGTAAGTAAAAAGATTAGAATATAGATATGAATAGTATATTGATTTTAATACTCTATTTTATCAACATTTTAGAATAATATATATAGTTTAATGACTTGAGTTGGGGAAAAATAAGGTAAAAGACTTTGAATGGTTTTTCCTCATAACTAGATTATGACTTTTTAATTAAATTGAATTATGAAAAGGGTTTCAATAATGTTGAAATCATGTGGTTATCTTGAATACTATTTTATGAATAGATAAATATTTAATGTTTTGTTTGAATCATTCATAGTTCATAATGAAAATGAAAATGAATGTTAGTTTATTACAAAATAGTATTTTTATGTGTGAACAAATATATTTATTTAGTACATATTATGTATGTATTTAATATGCAAAAGTACATTGATATATGAAATATATCTATATGAGGAGCTCCGGTACCCATATAACATATATTTAAACATAGGAGATGTATACTTATAATTATGGTTTTTGTTAACTATCAAATTAAGTCATTAAATCCTTAGGGATAGGATAGTATGATTATATGCATATACTCCCCTAAATGTAAAATAAGCTATATTAATAAATGTTTTTAGTTTTATGAGAGATAAGACATTATTTTAGAGGTAATTAATCTCAAAAATTATTTATATTAGCTTGTTATTAGTAATAAACTATAATATGTTGTTTGTCATAGATTTACAACATTTGAGTTACAAATGAAAATATGAAATATGTAGACTAAGTAAAAATTATACCCAATTGGTATAAACTATACTTGTTTATATTTATTGTTTATGTGATAAATAATATAGTTAGATTCATTTCATACATTTGATAGGCTAAATGTATGTACTATGATTATTTCTATATTTAACATTATTTATTCCTATTGATAAGAATTAATCCAAATGAATCTATTGGTTATATATTATATTAACCAAATATTTCATTGATGGTGCTAAATAAATAGTTATACAGACTTCACTAGCTTATTTAGAATCACCAATGCCAGATTAAGGTATATAATCAAGTGGTGTGTATGAATTTAACTGATCCTAGAGATCAATAGCTATTTAAAAACTTTGGCCAAAGGAATGTTTATTTAAGCATTATCATATCATATGTATTATTTACATTTTTATGTGATATCATGTTAGAACATATTTATTTAGGGTACACATCATGTACTAGATATCTTATAACACATAGGTACTAGCTTGTCTCTTTGGATTCCCATACCATCACTATCTACACATCCATGAAGGGATGCCCATTTGATAATTGGGGGATTGCGTAGGGGATTAATGGTCCATGGTTGGTGTGTAAAAATGCTAAGATGATGCTCTCCCTCCCCACATCAGTACTTATTTGGAGACTACACTTGAGATTGCCATAGATACTAGAATTTGTGAGACTCATGCTCTGTGGAGCCTTGTATCTTATATTTTATTTATTATTGAAACATTATTCTTAATGGAAATGTAATTATTTACTCATTGTACATAAACAACATTATATTTTTTATTGTACCAACTATGGATGGAAATATGTAATTAATTTCTATATGTAATTATGTTTTGTTTCATATGATGTTAGTGATTAGTAACTAATAGATGTTACATGTGTATTTTATGGCTAAAATACTTAGTGTAATATACAAGGGTCAATAATAAGATTATCATGGTGACATCTATTCAAAGAATATGTGGAATTAATTTGAAGAAAAAATATTATGGTATTCTAGTAAATCCTAGTGGGGATGTTATAGAAACAAAATTATTATCATAAAATTAGAGATTATAAAACATAACTATAAATTAAACACATATATAGAGGTTTTATATAATAATAAGGTAGATATAAGGATGGTCAAGTGGAAACTACCTCCATATTCTTGGACTAAGCTTAATTTTTAATAGTGCATCAAAAGGAAATATATGAAAGGAAATAAGATAAGGAGTAATCAAAGATAAAAATTTATTTATGTCCTCTAGGAGTTAAAACAAATCATGTTATGAAATAAAGTACCCTATTGGGTATTCAAATGGTTAAGGAGTTAAACATAAAACTTCTAGTTATTTAAGGAGATTTGTTAAGCATAATTAATTTCCTTGATAAGGTAACTAAACCAAGATTTACTATTAATAATATGGTTAATGATGCAATTAATATCCTACATAACTTTGATGAGATAAAAATAGTTCACATTTATCAGGAAGGTAATGGTTCTGTTGATTGGTTAGCTAACATTGGATTCAAATATCAGACCTCATCAAATGGATAAATTCCATAGATTTTCCCCTTCCTTTCAATCATATCCTTGATGTGGAATATAATTATAATAATAATTATTTTTAAGTATTTTTGGATGTTTCTAAGTTTTAATGGGATATATAATTTTAAGAAAATTTATGATGTAATAATTATAGGACCAAGGTGGAAACAAAAGCTATGTGAATTATGTGTGTCTATGCAGTCAATTTCATCTTTAAAATATTAATTTTTAAGAACATTTATGATGTAATAATTATAGGACTAATGGGGAAGACAAGATATGAAAATTAGGTGTGTCTGTGCAACCAAATTTAGGTGAGGGACTAAAGGCTACTCGTAATAATAATTTCCCTTCAATTGACATAATTAAGATTAAACCTTACATAAATTAATTTAGATATTCATGTTTTTTATTTCATTATCCCTAATGTAGTGGTGATATGGACAACAAGATTAAAGGTCTTATATTCATTTAAACCATGGGAGGAGACCCTCTCCCATTTGAACCTATCTCTCATGAAGGTATTAGAAAAATAATACTATATGGAGCATTATGATGAAAGGTGATCTACACCACTATATTGAGAGGATAATAGGTTTAAAGATAAGCTTTTCCATATATTTTTTTAAATTTTAGAAGGATATAATTGTCACTATGAGAGGCATAACTCTAGAAGTTTTAGAATAAAGTGTATCTAAAGTCACTAGTATGACCATAAAGGGCCTATTTTTTTTTTAAAGATATAAGATGAAAGAATAAGGAACTCCACTTTATATTAAATGATAATGATAAAGTACATGAGGTGGAGGATGGAATTATATTAACATCACTATAAAATGGTGGGGATAAGTTTACATGCATATAATGAAATATGTTATAATGGAAAGTAGGATCCATACAATTTACTCTTACCACTTTTATCTGTTCAATATTTTTATGGACAATAGGGGTTTTATCATTTTATTATTCCTTCTTATGTCTGTATAGAATTTTATGTTGGAGTATAAAGAAGAAAAAATTGGTTTACCTCTTCACCGACCTCTTATTTACCTCTTCTTCAAAATGGATCAACCTACCATATCATCCAAATTTGTAAACACTAAGACCTTAGCTCTCTAACCCCTAGGGAAATGTAAGGTCCTCCTTAATATCCCTTTTGAGAGGCATATTGATAATAAAGAGGAATAGAATGAAACCCTGACAACATTTTATAAATTATCTAAGGATTAAAGGTCTAAGGGTTCAAAAATAAACTTTTAAAGGTACCTCATCCCTAGATATGGTATTTATATTTAATTTAGGTAAACATAAATGTATTTTGGATACCATAAAACCTACTATTAAAGTGGACTCTGGCATCCATGATTTTTTACATCCTACCTTGGTCATTCCTATGTTTAGTTCCACTCTTCATTCTCCTTAAAGGATGTAAATTATGGCCTTTGATGATAATATTTGTATAAGTATTGGTAAATTGTAGAATGTCTTTATTATCCAATTGGGTATTATTACATATATTTTTAATGATAATATGAAATTGTAGGATATGAAGGATCTACAAATTTAGATGGAAAAGGAGAGGATGGATAATATGAAAGAGCTTCACTATTAATGGGAATTATTAAAATATACTTGTTAGATAAAGGAGAATATAGATAACATAGGAAATAAGTGAGATATAATGGATTAAGAGATGTGGATGGTTAAAATTTAGTTTTAGTTTGCTAGTAACATGAATAGAGGAACAACATTTTTATGCAAGTTGATACTAGGAAAAGGAGGGTCAAAGATACTTAGGATGGTCCTAGTAGGAGTATAATATGACAAAAGAATAAAAATGAGGTTGGTCAAGATGAATGTAATACACCATAGAAAACAAAAGCCAAGAAACCCAATATAAAATAGAGGCAATAGAGATTTTGAGTGATCTTGATGTATAGTAAGGTAATGTTGTCTATATTATGAATTTTTGGTACTGATATGAGAATTTTTTATGGTATTTTACTAATTGGTTATTTATAGTATTATGTCTTGTTGTTTTTGTGGGCTTGGTTTACATTAATTTTTATTTTATGCTTTTTTTAATATCCATGGATTTTTAAAAGGTCATAAGACCCTTTCAAAATATATATTTTTACTTTTATCAAGAAAAGAAATGAAAGAGAAACCATGTAGAATATAAATAGATTGATATTATATAAAAAGATCATAAGAGGAAATATCATGATGAGAATATACAAAAATGAAGAGATTATATAAAAATTATTAAAGTACTATTAAGTTATTCGATGTGGTTGGAAACACAAAGATAAATAAGTAGACTATACTAGGTTAGTTGATATAGTAGTAACTAAGTTGAAAAAATAGAGGAACTATATCGAAATAGTTGATATATTTTTGATAAAAAAAAAATTATATCAATATAGATAATATAGTCATGATTAATAGTAAATTTTATTGGACTAGTTGATATAGATGTAATAAACATAAATTATATTATGTTGGCTAATATAGTTTTAAACACAAAATATTATATTGAATTGGAAGATACAATTTGGGTAAACATGATTTGAAAAAGTGTATGATGAATATGAATATAATAGTAAGAAGGGAAAAAATTAAAGTGATCAAAGAAAATTTGGGATAAGATTCATGTTAGATTCACTATATTGTATGCACAAGCTATGATGACGTGTAAAAATCCTATTTCTCTCGATAGACTAGGATATAAACAATGTCGTAATAATAAAGCATGCATATAATTTTAATATTATGTAAATACATAAATTAATTGTAAACCTACCAGAGGGTATTCTACACTAAAATTTCAAGAGGATAGGGTTCTAAATCTTATGCCTATGATATGTGGTATAACTCTGACTAATGTTCATGATAGATAATTTTTATAACAATGATTATAAAAGGTTGTACTAAGGATATAATAAGGATAATGAATGTAAATAACTAAAAAATAAGATTCACCTATATCCATAATAACTACAAATAATGAACAAACAAGAAGGTAAATAGTTTAATGGTCAACCGATGCATGGTCTATGTGACCTAAGGTGATAATGGAAAGCCTTAACAAACCTATATCTATATTACCCTGTTGACTATAATAAATAATAAAAAATAAATTCATAATATAAATAAAAAAGTAAATGTCTTGTCTAATAAGTAACTAAAGGAAATAAAATAGGGATAAAGATACTTACCTTTAGGTAGAAGTGTTAGTGCATCAATCTCCCCATTTGGCTCAAGTGTAACTTTTTAATAGATGTTGTGGGTTGATTACCTCAAATGGAAATAATAATACCTATATATCCTTATTTAAGGACTCTAAATATTGGTACACCTCCTAAAAATGACTCCTCTTATTGATCTTCAAAGATAATAAGAAAAACTAAACATCCAAGGTAAGACTCTAACTGCTAAATATTCATTTTACTACCTAAAAGTAAAAATGCAAGTGAAAGAATAAAATATGAGTATTTTATATATTTGGTACTGATAATATGACCCCCATATATATTTATTTGATACCCAAAACTAAACTTGAACTCTAAGCTAATGGTATCATCTAGGTTGAGATGGTTGAAAAGATGTTTGCTGACACATAACTATATTAGGTAGGTTGATACATTAAAATTGATAGGGAAACAAATTTGAGCTATATATTAGTGGTTGATACAATATAGATATACATAAGTAGAAAAAAAAATGTATATGATGAAGTAGGAATATAGTGTATCTAGTAACACCAAATAGAAAGTAAACATATAAGTAAGATGAAAAGAGACTTAAAGGAGGCCAAACTATTAGTAATCAATGTATTAATGAATTAATTTTTTTTTTTTGAAAATTACCATTATTTGATCCCACCCCATTCCTAGTGTACCCTTTAAGGAACACACTTAGGGAGATTGATACTAACATTTAAGTAACATGTCCCTATAAGAGAAACTATCAGTAAAGTGAGAAAGTTAAAATATCAAGTGTTTATATATCCGACATAGTTAAAATTGGTCTTTCCACAAATTGGGGTGAAGGTTTAAATTAAGATTTTTTTTTTTGAAAATTGGATCAAATATATAATTAGGGAGCCTATGAAAATAATTTATGAATAAAGATAACCTAAAAATAATATTTAATGGAGGTAAATTAAAGATAAATAAATGCCATTAGGTAGAAAATAAAAAGTATCTAAGATAAGAGTTATAACCAAGAGGTATATAACTAAGGATATAATGACATAAAAATATAAAACAAGCTAAGATAACCGTGGATAAAAAGACAAAAACTTAATAATATAGTATATGCATATAAACAAAATAAAATAACATTTTCAAACTTACCTTGGACATACTTGTCATCACACCAACCTTCCCTTATCTCAAGTGGAAAATTATGAGATATGTTTTAGTAAAAACTAATATGGAAAGGATGAATATATAGTATCCTTAATTAGGGAATCCAAATACTAAGGAGTATCTCTCTTTTATAACTTCCTTCTATTGACATTCAAATAGCTTAAGCAAGACTAAAACACCAAAAGAATAAGTTCCTATATATAATTCCCCTTATTTTAGTAGACATAGGTTTTCATCCATTAATATATGTTTCATTATAAAAAGGAAATATATGAGTCATCTCTATATGGATCTAACTCCTAAAAGTGACCTATCAAATATGATGACATACCTGATCTGGATCAATAAAATAGGATAATCTAAATATAAAATTATACTATGTTTTCCATGCTAAAATTATATAGAAATAAAATATATATATATATCAAGTGGGGTTTATATATTTATAAAGGGACATAGGTATAAAGATACCATGTGGGCCATTGTTGATATATTTATAGACATAGGTACCAAAATAGAAATAACTTGATCACGATTGAGTTAGTTAAGATAAAGTTTGAAATTATGAAAAATATGTAGAATGAAGAGAAAATATGCTCAAAAGAGGGTATAGTGATTGAAAAAAAAAATAATGAGTGTGAACATGTGTAATAGGTGATAATAATAAAAAAATATATCATAAAAAAACATGATTTGGCCAAAACACAATCCCAATACATTCCTTGAGTTACAAACTTAGGGAGAAATATGCATTTACAAGTCTTCAAAAATAAATTATCATTGAATAAAAGTGTAGATATCTGTGTGTGTGTGTGTGTGTGTGTGTGTGTGTGTGTGTGTGTGTGTGTGTGTGTGTGTGTGTGTGTGTGTGTGTGTGTGTGTGTGTGTGTGTGTGTGTGTTTCCCACCTAAAAGTCACGTGTCACAATATTGTAACACATAATGGTGTTTTGGAATAAAACATAGAAAAATAAAATATAAAGAAAAATGTTATAAATAAATAATGATAAATGAAACAACTAAATTAAAAATAACACAAACATAACTAGACATACCTTTCTAATGATAATATTAAAACTAATACCTTAGTATCTACCATGAAAAGTGCATAAAATTAATTTTGAAACCATTAAAATACAAGGTTAAATATGGATTGAATTAGTGTGGATGTATATAATATAGTCTAAAAATGGATGTTTGCATGACTCTTAGAATGGATGGTAAAAAAGAATTAAAATTGAAAATTCATTATGTGAGGGATAAATTAGGTCTAGATGACAAGTGCATAAAATTAATTTTGAAATCATTAAAATACAAGGTTAAACATGGATTGAATTAGTGTGGATGTATATAATACAATCTAAAAATGGATGTTTTCATGACTCTTAGAATGGATGGTAAAAAAGAATTAAAATTTAAAATTCATTATGTGAGGGATAAATTAGGTCTAGATGACCTAAGGAAAATATAAAAGAGATAAAATGGGTATAAAGCCATGAAGAAAGGGATAAATTAGGTTTAAATGACTCACAGAAAAGAAGATAAATATGGGATAATGTATAGTAAATCATAAGATGTATATATTAAGAACATATAGCCATAAAGGGAGGGATAAATTAAGTTTTAATGACATGAAAAACGATAATAAAATTTATAGGTCCTAAATGCAACTAAGATAAATTATATAAAAATAAGGATAAGACCAAGAGATAGTCTCATAACAACTCAAACATGTATATTCTATGAAAATATTCCAAGTTTAAAGGGGAACCTCTTAATACTAACATCTATCACAATGTTAATATGTCTGAAATAGATAAATAATAATAAATTTATAAGATGAGAGATATTTGGAAACTATTCTATTTGTCAAGGGTAAAAATGAAAGGTCGTTAAAAGAGGGTTAGTTTGGCATATATAAGAGTTTTATATATCAATGTATCTACATAATCTAACTTATAAAACATGAATTGGAATATCTATTGAAGTATAAGTATCATCCCATTAAGGATACATGTATGGGATTATAAAACAATCCTAAATTTCCATAATGTGTTCTACATTCCTCAAGATGGCTTATAGATCCTTTATTTTTATTTTTATTTTTAGATTCTAAAATTTATGAACTTTCCTATTTTTATCCTCCATAGATATTTAGAAGAAAAAAATGGGTCTTAAATATGACTAATAGAATATAGTGTACATTCATTTTCTAAATAACATAACCTAGAGTCCACAAAACATAGATACTCCTAGACTTGCACCTTAAATAATAGCAAAATATTGAAACCAACCTTGCTTTACCAAAAAATATGTGTAAAATTGAATGAAATAGAGATGAAAATGAGAATAACTAGGTTTCCATTATTGTAAAAATTTATAAAGGGAGATGATATAATGAAAAATAGGTTTGAGATTATCATCATAAGATAGGGTAAAATGAAGATGAAAAACATATAGATAGACTGAATTAGTGTTACCACAATTGAATATAATTAACTCCAATATATAAAATCCACTTCTAATCATTTCATTATATTTATAATAAGAGACATAGATAAGGTTAGGAGTGGGATAAAGAACAAAATTTAGTAAGAGGATAGGCGCTTACAATGATGTCATGGTTTTATTACCTAATTTATTACCATGTAACTCATAAATTGAATGGCTAAGAAGCACAAATATAAGTTTAATAAAGGATGATTTAAGTTTAAATAAAGGTAGATACAAGGATATTAAATTACTTTGATAATTAGTAAAACATGGAGGTAAATATAATAAATATGTTAGAAGAGACTAGAGGGAAGAGGGTAGACTATAAGTGTTTTTGAGGAGGGACTAGTTTTATTTCCAAAGGTTTTACCATGAAAATCAGCAAACTAAAAATCCAAGAGGTGTAAATGATTAACCTAGAATGTAAAAACCAAGGGTGTAGGATATAGATTAATAATCCCAAAGGTGATGATAAGGTATATGATAGAAAAATTGAAGGTGTACATAAATGAATCCAAGATAAAACATGAAGAGTTATATAAAATATTTAAAAGAAAACTAAATATAAAAAATGAATTAAACATTTAAGTGCAAAAAATATGAATGTGTTTGTGAATTGGGAATTGGGCCTACTTTTATTTCCCAAGGTATTACCATGCAAATAAAAAAACTAAAAAGTCCAAGAGGTGAAAATGAGGGAGATAGGATGTAAACACCAAGAGTGTAGGATAAGGATGAATGAAATAAAAGGTGATGCTAAAGTAGATGATAAAAAAATTGAATATGTGGATAAATTAATCTAAACTACAACACAAATAGTTGTACAAAATATTTTAAGAAAAAATAATATGAAAATGAATTTAATGTATAACTAAGTGATATAAAGATGGATACACCTTTAATAAAGTATAATCATAAAATTAGAGGATGTGTCTTGCAATATTTATTGAATTATGATTTTATCTCTCTAATTTATGTGATATTTTTCATAATTATATAATAATGAAGGTGATATGTTAATAAGGGGAAAGTGTTATAAGTTTTTATAAAGGTTAAGGATGGGTGCAAGCAAGAATCATAAGAATTCCCGAAGTGTTCATTAAGGTAATAATGGGCATCAAAATATTCCATAAATTTATAAAAATATGAAAAGGAATTGAATCATAAGATGCCTCAACATGTAAAATATAATAAGACTATATTTAATTTTGTCTTGAAATCACTAATAAATTTTCACACCAAAATTCATTATTTATTGGCTTCATTATGTCTAAGGATACAAAGATATATTTTCTAGGATTAAAATCTTTATTTATTTTTTAGAGATATAATTATATTAAATTAGTGTTCTCACCCCATTTATTTAAATATAATATTTTTTAAAAATATCCCATGTATTTAAAGGTGAATATAGATAAAAGGAAAAGTTACAAGCTTTATCTTGTATTTAAAATAAGATAAGATGAGTTAGTTAGAGTTTTTATTAAAGATTATTTATTAAAAATAATACATTCATAGGAGCCAAAAATTGATATCTAAATATTTAAAAAACATGGGTGAAAATAAATTCAAAAAGTGATATTCAAAATTACAACATGGAAATCATGGGAAGTTTTATTGAGATATTAAATGTGAAATGAAGATTTAGAAAAAATCAAAACTTCAATTAATTATTTCATGGCAATGGGAAACAACTTATTGATTAATATTCATTGTGTTTTCTCTTCATTTAATTATATATATTATAATGAGACAATTTTAGAAAAGAGTTGGTTCCTTAGACTTTAAACTCCCCACATTTTGTAAATATGAATCTAAAGGATATACTACTATTACAAAAGGTTTCTTTTGAGACTCTCATTATAATGGAGTGTTTTTTTGTTTGTATTACCCTATAATTAATGGAGTTTTATTGACTCTAATTTATCATATTTAATGATGTAGCGGTACATGGTAAAATACTCATTACCACCATTTCCTAGTTCTAAACTTGCTTGATCTCATTAAAATGCTTTGCTTTATTCCTCAATTTCAATCTTCAACCTATAGTCTTTGATCTTGTCAAGCTTGGTATCCTTAATAAGCATAAATATATTAAAAAATAACCTTTGGGATGAATATCATCTATCACTACACCATGCATAGGTCTCTCATTCATCATCTCCACTTAATTTATTCATTGTTTCATATCCTTACTTTCACTCACTTACTTCGCTCACATTAATCACTCTTCTCTTAGCATAAAACACCAAATATTGTCTTAGGATTCATGGAGACATTATCATATAATGGATTACTTATCTTGGGCACAACACATTTTCCTTAGTCCCCTTTAATCTCTTAATCACTCTCTAACATCCCCTTATACACCTCAACCTCATTAGGGAATCCATCTCCTTATAACATTTTTTTCATTTTCCCCTCATTTGAATAGTTTAAAAATTATCTAAAATATTTAATCCCATATCTAGTCACCCTCTATCTTGTTAAAATCCCCCATAAATTTTAAATTTCTAACTCCTTGTTTAGATATTAATTCCTTTGTTAGCTTCTTCCCAATTAGGTCTTTTAACCCTCCATACACTAGCCCAATCATCAAAACCATACTAAACCATATGGTAACAAAATAAAATCACATTAATCCTTTTATAAATGTCAAAACAATAAATATTAAATTTTTTTAAGAGTTTTTACTAGTTAGAACTCAAATTATTGGGTTTTAGGTTTCTAAACCCTAGTTTCTTGACTGTGTAGACTTAGCAGGCTCAAAATTCAATTCCTTTGGTTATAGGTCACTTAAAAAGGATATAATACCTTCCATAGGTTTTTATTAATATTATTTAAATTATAAAATATTTAATATTCATTTATCGATCCTAATATCCTTAAAATAACTCAAGACACAAAATTTTGTGAGTATTTTATAGGACTACATGAGGGTTTATGGATTATTTACACTTAAAAGATCATGAAATTAAACAAGGTTCTTCTTGTGATTTTTTATCCATTCCATTAATACCAAAATTCCACTATTTATATGACCATTCACATTCATTAAGCACACATAATCCTTTCTTGGCACTAGACAATGCAGATAAAGTGTTGATTGTATATAGAAACATGGTTTTGATTGTGTATTAAACCTTTACCAATGAAACTTGTATTCAAGAAAAATAATATTCCACATCTTAAATAATATAATTTATATATAGCATCATCTCAACCAAAACTATACTCTATATTATAAAACACATCCACTTACCTTCATACTTGATTATCATAAGCGTAAATAGGGTACATGGTAGAGTTGTCCTTTTTAGAGTTTTTTACAATATTACATACCATATTCAATCACCATGAGGTATATATGATTTAAAACACCTTCAAGGTTAATATATCATTGAATTCTTTCCTTTTCAACTTTAATAAACATCATCTAAATTACATTCTAGTTGATTGTAACTGCATTATTCATGTCAGACCTATAAAAACACAAAATGTGATGTGATCATGGCCTCAATGGAATTTTATAGGAAAAAAAAATTAATGCCAATCCAATATAATTCAAGGAATCATATACACATAGAATAATTTCTTTTTTATTCATTTAAATCATCATCTGTTACATTTATAGTCCATTTATAAACTTGTTAAAATTTTTTAGGAGTTTTTACATTCTTATTTTTTATAGTTTATTCTTCTCCTTAGAGATATTTCCCCTCTATCTACTCTCTCACATGACACAAATACCTATAACTTCCTTCTCATCCAATTTCTATGTTAGTTTTGGTAGTTACATCAAGACTCTCTTACATTCAATCACCAACCTCATGTTGGATTTAGTGGTTTCAAAACAAGAACTCTCTACCACCTTTCTCTCCTAGAATGGTATGTACATAGGGTCTTCTATTATAACATTTTATGACCATATAAACACTTATCTAACTTCCTCTCTCAACATTTAACTCGTAAAACCCCTTTATTATTAGGTATCACAATTTGAAATGCAAATTATAATTTGGAGGGAAAACTCCACATACTCAAAAACACACCCTTGATGACTCATTATCACTCCTAAGATAATTAATGGACCATAGAGTATCATTCACACAAAATTCCATTCTAAAATTGATCAATTATGACTCCTAACTAGGATATATCACCTCCACAACTACACATAGTGTTTTGATTACTAGATGGTCCTATATCATACTCCCCAAGAGTGATAAAAGTGAGTACCAATAAAAAATATTATTTATTACCTTATAATTTATTCTTAGAGGATCTTCCATGCTCACCTTATTACTACTCCTCCTTTCTTGGTCCTTTCTTCTCATTAGAGTCTTGTATTTCTACTTCTTTTCCTTATCTATTCTCCTTGTCAACTCTACTTCTACCTCTATGAGGTGTATTAGCTGATTCAACTCTTTGTTATCTACATTTTATAAATTTTATAATTCACTTTGTGCTTCATCATAATCTATTTCTAACAAATGATTCTCACTCTTTATTCTTGTTCTTGCTATATGACTTCCTTTTTCTTTGTTCTCACTTGCAACTTGCTTTATTAGTTATCTTGGCTCCTTGGCATTATTGTTTCCTTCTTATAATGACCTCATAGGCATCTCAATATTTTTATTATTTTAATAATTCTTTCTTTTGATGTTTATTCTTTATAATTCTTCACCTCTTTATGTGTCTTCACTTGACTTTGCTCATATTTCAAGAACAACTTCTTGTCCCATTAAAATTCATCATAATAGAATGTGTTTTGACATTTTTAACATATAATCACCATGGAAATCAATAAATAACTCAAATATAACTTCACCTATTGAATAAATTACCATTTTGACTTGATCATGCTCCCATTGTTTGTTATCTAGTGTGCTTGCTTGTGGCTTTGCTTGAATAACTCTTTATGTTTTGCTATGCTGCTCCATACTTGATTATTTATTAAATGAGATTATATTTATATTATTCACCTAATTTCATCCCTTTTTATGGGCAAAAAATCCTCTCTATCATCTCCATTTCTTATTTGAACACGAGAGCATATGTATCTCCATCAACTTCATCAAATTTTGGACCATATTTTTATTCATCTTCTTAGTCATATTGATCCATATCCTATATATTGAATCCCTCATTAATGAGAGTAAAATAAATTTAATTTTTATTATCAGGTTTTTTAATCAATCTATGAGGTGCTTCATCTTCATCTTTCCTTTTCACAAGCCCATCCATCAATGCTATTATTTATATATACACAATATCTTCACTATTTGAATCATCTTCATATACATCATCAAAAATTATATTAGAAATAAAATATTGAGACCACTTGGCCTATTCACATTCATCATCTTTCTTACTTAGGTGCATCTTCTTCCCTTTGTCTTGGTTAACCTCCACCATGTCTTTTATTTTCTTTTGGACATTGCCACTTTTTTCTATCCCCATGTTTGTTTGAGGTATACTTACAAAATCAGACTTTTCCAACCTTCTCATGCTATTTTTGATCCATACCTTTCCTTGAATTTTTTAAGATAGAGATAGGCTTCTTGCCTTACCTTCTTCATGATTCTTTGCTTGACAAGTTGTCATGTAAACCTGAGGTAATCTGCCCTTTACTCTTTTACTCCATGTTTGTTTTTGTGTTCCACCTATATCCTTGCCTTGCATGACCTCTTTCTTGAGGTTTTAATTTTAATTTTCACCACTTATTTCCTTCATCCACTTAGGCCAAACATAACCACACTCTTGTAATATCTTTGAGGATTGTAAGTTGTTCTTATTTATTCCACTATACATATAAGCTTATTTCTTTTCATTCTTAAGCATACATTTACCTTGATATAGGACTACTTCATTATTATTTATTCATTCATGTCATGATTTACTATATTTTCTTCCTTGTGTGCCTCTTCTCTTGAATCATCTGCAATACTTGACAAGGCATCATCAAATTCCTCTTCCACTTCATCTTAAGCATGCTAATATTCTTTAATTATCACCATCTTGACTTCTTCAATTGGTTATCTTCCATTGACATCTTATTTCACCTTGATAGGTGATTTAATAGATGCATTCTTCATAAGCCTTAAGGTCTCAATCTTGAACTTCATCAATATTTTCTTCATACCTGCATACACATACTTAAAATCAACATTATAATATAAAATAAGAGACCACATAGTATCTATGAATGCCTCTTACATAGATATTCTTATCTTCTTCTTGTCTTCTCTCTCAAATGCTTATTTTAGAACTTCTATCCCAATGTTCTCTAAAATGAGAAATATTTTATCAAATTATTTATCTTGTTGATCTCTTGGAAACTCCTCAACCTTCATACCTCTATGAGTTATACTCTTTTTATTCTTCTCTTTCCTCAAGGCACTCACATTATGACTTCTCTCTCTCTCTCTCTCTCTCTCTCTCTCTCTCTCTCTCTCTCTCTCTCTCTCTCTCTCTCTCTCTCTCTCTCTCTCCTAATTAGCTCTAATGTACACTTGAAATATTTCATTATATTATAGCCAAGCAATTGGATTCCTTGATTCTTCATGAGATTCACCATGAGATCTATATTCTTCAAACTCTATCCCAATTCTTTTCTCAATTCTTCCAATTCTTTTTCTACATTCATCTTCTCTCTTTCTATTCACATTCTAGGCCTTGTTTATACCACTCTCTTAGCTCCTCATAGAAAAATCTTGTGTCTTCTTCTCTTCCTTTAGTCCTTTTTGAGGACTTCTCTTATCCCTCTTGACTCTCACTTGGAGTCTTTCTCTTCTCTCTCTTGAGCTTTAATGCTCTCTTCACTCTACCTTCTCTAATTCTCTTGACTAGTTTCAAGTCCTTATTAGAATTAAGGGCTTTACTTCCTTAACCAATTCTAAAAAAATTCTATATTAACCTCAATAGGTCATACCTACACCATACTATTTCCCATAATACCTTAAAATGTTATCTCATGCAATCCTCATAGCATTCTATGCCTATCTCAAATAAACAAGCTTTAACAACTCAAAATATAATGAAACCAAGAGCTTACCTTGATCTAATACCAAATTATGTAGAGGTACATGGTAAAAGCTTCATAACCACCATTTACTAGATTTGAACTTGCTTGATCTCATTCAAATGTTTTGCTTTGTTCCTTAGTTTTAATATTCAACCTACAAACTTTGATCTTCTTAATCTTGAAAACCTTCATAAACATGAATATATTTAAAATTAACATTAGGAATCAATATCATATATCACTAAACCATTCATACATCTCTCATTCATCATCTCCACTCAATTTATTCACTATTTCATCTCTTTACTTTCACTCACTCACTTTGCTCACACTAATCACTCTTCTCTTGGCCTAACACAAAAAATATTATCTTAGGTTACATGAAGATAATATCCTATCATGGATGACTTATCTCGAGAAAAAAACATTTGTCTCAATCCCCTTTAATCTCTCAATCACTATCTAACATCCCCTTATACAACTCAACCTCATTAGTGAGTCCATCTCCTTATAGGCTTTTGTTTCACATTTTCCACTTGTTTGAATAGTCTTCAAACCATATTAAAGATTTAATCCCATATTTTTTCACCATCTATATTTTTAAAGTCCCCCATAAAGTTTCAAGGCATAAATCCTTGTTTAGATAGTACTTTTTTTGTTAGCTTCTTCCCACTTAGGTCTTTTAGCCCTCCATACACTAACCCAATCATCAAAACCATATGGTACCAAACTGAAACCACCCAAATCCTTTTATACATGTCAAAAGAATAAATATTACACATTTTCAATATTTTCTACTAGTTATAACTTAACTTATTGGGTTTTAGGTTTTTAAACCCTAGTTTCTTGATTGTGTAGGTTGATAAGGCTCAAAATTCAATTCCTTTGGTTATAGGTCACTTCAAAAGGATATAAGACCTTACACATGGCTATATTAATAGTATTCATATTCTCAAATATTTAATATTCATTGATCAATTTTGATATGCTTAAAATAACTCAAGACATGTATTTTTATGAGTCCTTTGAAGGACTATATGAGGGTTTATGGACTATTTACACTGAAAAGTTCTTAAGCTTCAAAAAGTTCATTCTTATGATTTATTATCCCTTACATTCATACCATAACTCCACTATTTACATGACTAGTCACATTCATTAAGAACACATAATCCTTTCTTGGTGCTAGACTATGTAGACAAAGTACTGATTATATATGCAAATAAGGTTTTGATTCTGTATTGAAACTTTACCAATAAAACTTGAATTATAGACAACTAATATGACAAATCCTACATCATATAATTTATACAAAGCATCATCTCAACCAAAACTATAGTTTATACCTTAAAATATATCCACTTACCTTCATACCTTATTGTCATAGGCATAAATAGGGTACATGGTAGAGTTATCCTTTTTACAAGTTTATAACACTCTTACACACCATATTCAATCACCATAAGGTATGATTTTTTTCAAAAACCTTCAAGGGAAATGTATAATGAATTTCTTTCCTTTTCAACTTTAATAAATATCATCCAAATCACCTTTTACTTGACTATAACTATACATTATTCATGTCAAACCTGTAACAATACAACATGCGATGTTATCATGGCCTCAAGTTCCTTTTCAAATAAATAAAAAATTAATATCAATCCAATTACATTCAAGGAATCATAGACACACAGATCAATTTCCCCATTATTCATTTGAATCATCATCTATTATATTTTTAGTCCATTCATAGACTTGTCAATATTCTTGAAGAGTTTTTACATTCTTATTTTCTTTAGTTTCTTCTTCTCCTTGGATCTATATCCTCTCTCTCTCTCTCTCTCTCTATATATATATATATATATATATATATATATATATAATGTCTCACATGCTAAAATTACCTATGACTTCCTTTTCATCTAAATTCTATGTTATTTTTGGTAGTTACATTAATACTCTATTATATTCAATCACCAACCTCACATTGGGTTTGGTGGTTTCAAAACAAGAACTTTATACCACCTTTCTCTCCTAGCATGATATATACATAGGGTCATCTATTATGAAATTTTATGAACATATAAACACTTACCTAACTTCATATCTCAACATTGAACTCATATGACCCATTTATGCTTGGGTCTCATAATTTAAAATTCAAATTATAATTTGGATGGAAAACTCCACATACTCACAAACATACCCTTGATGAATCATTACGACTCTTAAGACAATAAATGGACCCTAAAGGACCCTTCACACATAATCTCATTCCAAAAATGATCAATTATGACTCCTAACTAGGACATATCACTTCCACAACTACAAATAGTGTTTTACTTAATAGATTCTCCTACATCATTTACTCTTTTTTTCTCTTCTCTACCACCTTTTATAATATTTTTACTTTATTTGTGTTCACTTTCATTTATTTCATCTCAGTGGTTATATGTTTATAGAGATGAAAAATCATCCCATTTCTTATTACAGCTTTATATTAATGTATTTTTATTCTCTTTTCCTTTTCTATAATTATTCATTACATAAGGAGTAATTTTAGTTTTGGTAGAATAACACTAGATTAGTAAATATAACCAACTAGCTCTAGAGGTTATATTGCAAGAGCAATCCCACACTAGAAAGAGTTCCCATTTTGTGTCTAGAATAATAAAAAGATGGAATATTAATAG